>JAULJZ010160915.1:0-26832 GCA_032270985.1 Heliamphora pulchella
AAGAGAGTCGAAAACTGCACTTCGTTTATCGAGCATGCTTAGCTTATACTGTATGTGTTGTTTAGAATCTGCTGAGCCTTGGCTCACGGTGTGGGATTTGCTTTTCTTCAGGTACCGATCATGCTGGTTGATCAGGAGGTGCAGGAGAGGTGGAAGAGTTGTAGTCTTCCTTTTATTAGCTTTTACATGTATGCTCATAACATATTTTTCGGGCGTTGGAGCCGTGTAATATTGTCGTTTGGCGTTTATAAACAATGCATGTATGGTTTAAATTGAGAGTGTATTCTCGGGTTAGGTATCATGTTTGGTTGTTTCTGAGTGTTTCACGTGGCCCGGAGTTTGGAGCGTTACAGAATAGATACTAGGTTGTTATGGTTTGGGTTACAGTGATTTGAGAACAAAAACTTGTACCAAAACTTGAACTCCAACGTTCAAGAATAGGGTTCGTTGCCCAATTGGTTGGAGAACCACTCCCACCCCCAGTTGTGACATAAATTAATCAGTGAAGTACCATGTTTCAACTCCAAAAGCCCAAAAGGAAGACATGTAGAAAAGGTTGAACATTTATTTTAGACGGAGCTACAAATCGTAGAAACATTCTCCATTCCTCATCGGAGAAGTAGGAGTCAGATAGATATTGTTCGTTAGAAAGTACCTTTTGACACTCTTTCTCTGTCAATGGTCTGTTGCTTACAATTGCCATTTCCGTTGCAAGTTGAAGCATGAAGTAACGACAACTTCGCATCAACATTCTGTTGTTTTCTCTTCGTATCTTTCGAACTGCAATTTCATAGTCATGCTTGTTACGTCTCGGCATTGTCAACGAATGCAAGTGAGGGACCGGTCCTCCTAGGTTATGCAGATCATTAACCAACCCCTCTTTCTCTTCAACCTTGAATTTCCACTCTTGTCGCAAATCGACGCAATAATCTTTAGGACTAGAGTATTTTCTGTCCAATAGTCATCGTGAAGCGTAGGTAGTAATCACTTCTCATTACGATTGCGGCTACTCCCACTGACATCATCTCTATAGGCCATTGTGAGATTACGAGATTTAAAAAAAATTACCGGTGTCGAAAACAAAGATGCACATGCATGATTAGCCATGTATTTATACATACAATATACAAAAACGATAAATGATGTTTACTACAGTGTTTGCACATGGGCAAGATTTGTCGTACTGTCGGTGATGTGACAAATCAATGACTTGGTCATCACGGCTTTTTGACTAGTCGTATTGACAGACTATACAATTACAACAGCTTATCGCGATTTGAAACATCACTATTTCAGCCATGTGACCCTGTCTACCAATGATGCATCACAACTGTGCCAACTGTTCCAGCCATTAAAAATTTATATCCAAACAACGCCCCGATATAATAATTTCCTGTATATTAACCTAAGGGGACCCAACTCTCGATTATATGGACAAAGTAAACTTCAACAACTGTCACTACTTAGAATCGCCGGTCTTGGACCAGATTGTAAAGTAGATGGTTTTTCTCCAAAACATTGTGATAGGAAGAAGAGGCCACTTCAACACCTTAAAAAGTCAATACGCTAAAAGATGAAAGTAAATCTGGGATAACATCGTCGCTTTCTGAAAATGAAAAATTTTACTTTACCTAAAGGTTTACCTGAAGCTTTACAAGATTAATTTGGTTGAAAGCTGAACCTCCTCTCCAAGAATTACAACCAGTAACCTCCCCTCCAACAATTACAACTAGTTACTCATTTTAGCACGATCTAACTATCATGGTCTATCTGATGCACGCAAACATAAAATCGAAACAAAGGTTTCTCCAATATTATCCTTATTTATTCCATATGATAGCAACATTGTATTGTACGTGCTATTACGAAGATGATTGATTATTTTCATGGTTTTCTATGTTGGATTTGCCACGGATGCTGAGGTCTCTGTTGAGGTGCCTGTCCAGAGGGCTCACCTATTGGAGATGCCACATCGAGCAGATTTGCTGTGGGACCAGAAGGTATGTACTTACATATTGTACTTACTCATATTTACACAAACTTTCATTGTGTTAGTAAATTAGTTATTTTCTCGCATACGGACATCTCTTCATGTAGAACACATCCTCCTTGACAAGCCGCCGTGAGGATAGTGGGTTATGGGGCCTGGCCATTGATCCCCATGTTCGTCAGCATCTGTTTCATGTAGGCTTCTACAGGGTGTCTCGTATTGGTTTCATTCATCTAGATCGCGGCTTGATCACTACCCTGGTCTAGCGATGGGGGTAGAAGACCCACACATTCCACATGCCGGTGGGAGAGTATACCATCACACTGAAGGATGTCTCCGTCCTATTCGGCTTGCGCGTTGATGGTGCACCAGTCATTAACCATGATCGGATGCGAAGCCTCGCCAATTGACAGCGGATGTGCTTCAAGCTACTAAGGGTCGCTCCAACGGATGAGGATTTCGTGTCCATTAACCAAGTTCGAGTCTCATGGTTTCAAGAGCACTTCACCGGCGCCATTCCTAAAGACGCCGTAGCCGATGTTATTCATTAGCGTGCACGAACTTACATTCTGTGGCTTATCGGGGGCTTCTTATTGCCCGATAAGTCACAGAATCTAATTAAGCTCATGTACCTATCATTACTGCATCACCTGGGCCAAATACACCAATATAGCTGGGGGCAACTACCCTAGCATACCTCTACCATCAGCTGTGTCGAGCTACACGCCCAGGTGCATGAGATATCGTAGGCCGGCTTGTTTTACTCCAGGTATGTTAATTCATTTTTAAGTGCATTAATTCAGGCTCAATAATCGTCATTGGATTTTTATAACTTAATGTGGACCCCCCACCATGGCTAATGGTATTTATTCCTTCTTCAGATATGGGCGTGGGAGAGATTTCCACGGCTCGCACCTCGTCGGAGAGCTGAGATTGGGCCGGGCCAGGCCACCATCCAGCATGGGGATCGAGTTCACCTATCGGTCTATGGGGTGCTCAATGGCGGGTCAGTTTCGCCTTGGACCAGGTCCCCACCCTCGTCATGACAGTATATCGCGACCAATTCGATCTTCTCACAGTAGACAAGTATTACTTATGTTCCCATCGGTTCGACTTTTGTTTCCCTCTACGTGCATTTTATTTGCATCTGTTATTGATGGTGTTCTCATTATATCCCAGTTCACATGGATGCCCTACGGCCCGTCGGATGAGATTATCGTGATGCTGCTTGACTACTGCCGACTAAGCATGGACATTTGGATGACACAGACGCAGCTCATCTGCTACGACGTGGTTGAGTGGCATTTACCCAATCGCGTCTTGTGCCAGTTTGGACACCTTTAGTCCATCCCTTCTCATCCATATACAGAGCGACAGCTACATGCCTTAGACCGACAGGGACAGGTGGACACTGACTGGATGCGGCTGCACAAGATCCATACGACTAGTTGGGGAATGCAGAGGGATCGGTTGGTCGTTGCCCCTTGGTCCCATGTGTCGATTAGATACAACGACAAATACGTGTTATGGTATCGTCATGTGACGCGGTTGCTGCTGATGAATCCCAGTCACTGGTTGGCACCTGGATACCTTAGAGTTGGAGGGGTCGTCGAGGAGTTGGTACACACAATCGCTTGCACTTTTACATTTGTACGAACCTGCCACTAATACTCTAAATGTTTATTTCTTATTTTGCAAACACGGTATGTAGCTGAGAGTTACCATGAGGCGGACACATGGCTCTGAGGTCATAGCCCACTCGATGCTGCATATGAGGCATTTGAGAGTATTTTGGATCGATGCTACACGTCATTGCTGACAGTGCATAGGGAGCACCACCTTTAACGGCATGCCCCGTTGGCAGCCTCGCAACCATCACCTACTGCCCCATCCACAGTTGGCCCATATGCATTCACACCCACCATCACGTCTACAGTGGAGCTCCGACTACAGTTTTCATCTCCTGTCCCCTGCCCTTCGTCCAGCATTCCCTCTAGCTCCTCAGACCCTAGCCAATTCTGTGATTTTTCAGATATGACACAGGGAGTGACGGAGGCTGAGGTTCCCCAGCGGCTGCCTTTGGCAGAGGACGTGGACATGGCAGAGGTAGAGCGTTTGGCATTGTGGTACCCGAGCAGCTTGCACTCGGTCTTAGCCAGGTAACAACCTAGTCCCAACTCACGCAAGCATCCACTGAGGACCACTTTCACGTTACGCATTTAGACCAGGTAAGTACATCTCAGTTACCTGCTGCTGCTTTCAGTTAAGCAATCACTCATGTCGGTGTCACGTCGGGTGCCGCAGAGCTCCATGTGCACGCAGGGTAGTTGGACCAGGTAACGACGTCTTAGCCGTAGGATGCAGACATACCTCCCCACACACATACATGCCTAGCACATCTGCCACCAATAGTGCAGGTGGGACCCCGTGTGTTTCAGCGTAGGAACAGGAGGCCTAGGCCACTGCCGCGTGGATGCGGGACTAAGTCTCTAATCTTCTGTTGCATACCATCCTATGGTGGCCAGGATGTGGCCACCCATGTACACTTGTATATTATACTCCTAATTTTATGTAGTATGTATCTTTTTAAAAATAAATTTGCTCTTATGGTAATTTTAGTTATATAATATTTTCATATTTTGGTTAGTATATTGGTTCCAACAAAACTAATCAAAGGGATACTGAGTTCCCAAGTTTGGGAATATTTGATTTTTGGACTCCAGAAAATCATTGTAAATGGTCTAAATCTTGATATGGTAGTCACTTTTGGGCCCTTGTGGAAGTCGTGGATCATTCTCGTCTCCTATTCTACAGTATGTTTCTGTAAAACATTGATTATATAGTTATACTACTCCAGTATTTCATAGACATCTCTGTATGTTCCAATACTTTCATGTCATTTTAGGTTAGGATGTTCAGGAACTTAAGAACCTTAGGTGCAATAAAAGGAACTAGATGAAATTGTAACACATTTAGATGAAAGTTTGAAGTCTCTTCGGATGGAGCTAAGACATGCAGAAGATGAGGCTGCTAAACTTCAAAGGACAGACAGGCCCCAGTTAGTCAAGTCCAAAATCTTTTTACTTTCTCGATTCACCATGATGTAAGTTCTGATGGAGAAGATGATAACTATGAGGCTGATGATGAAACAGGTTCATCTGGAATTCCAGTTGTGAGGAAGCCTTTCTTACAAGGATATTTTTGAAGGTGAGTAGATTCTCTATAAGGTTAGTAGATTCTCCATACTAACCTTATGAGCTCCATTATGGACTATACACAGTGGCGAATATACTTTTTATCTTTCTAAATTTGGAGAAGCTTTTACCTTCTCCATTGTTTCCCTCAACACCACTTTGTCGGACATTATTTAATGTCTTTTTCTTGTTTCTTTTTTGTAGTTTGCTAGTGAATTGTATATTTTGGCCGCAAACCAAGGTTACTTAAATCAGCTTGATGAGGTAAGATCTTTTTCAGTGATCATCTTCTTTTAGGTGCCTGCTGATAGTTTATTGTCTTAAATCAGTGCTGTTAGTTCTAGCTAGGCAACCCAAGAGAGGGGTGAATTGGGTCTTAAAAAATTAATAACAATTTTTAAAACCTTTTCGAAAACTTTTTCATATAGTAAACAAATATAGCAAGATAATCAAAGATTAAAGCAATGTAAATATTAAAAAGGTTGGGGATAGAGACAATGAACCAGACACCAAGGATTTATAGTGGTTCGACATCTTCCAAGCTTATATCCACTCCTGAAGTCTCCTTTTGAGAATTTTCACCATGTAGAATGTTTCACGGGCGCATTCAAAGCCTTACAACCTCTAGTCTTCGCTTGAGAAAACGAATGTTTACGGGCGCATTCAAAGCCTTTCAACCTCAAGACTTCCTTTGAGAAAGCGAATGTTTATGGGCACATTCAAAAGCCTATGGCAGCTTCAAGATGATCCTATAAAAACAATTTCCTATTTTCTTCTAATCACTCTTGAACTCTTCTTTGATAAGATTTACTCACTCACACAAATGATAAAAGGTGACTCACCCTTAAATAAAATAAATGAAGTGCGTCAATGAGGATTACTCACTCTCTTTATAGAGATTGATTGACAATAAATGAAGAGGTAAAGAGAGATGAGGAACAAGAGCTGGAGTTCAGCAATAAATGAAAGCTTGAAAATTTTGAGTTTGAATCAAGTAATAGAACAGTGATTGTAAGTCTTCAGAGAGATTAAATGCTGAGGAGTAACTCCTTATATAAGCTCTTGAGCATTATAACCGTTGGAGGTAGGTGAGGGCATTAAATGCCAAAAATCCAACTGTTGAAGTCTGTTGAAAATTTAAATTTTCGTCGCATGTGTCGACACAAAGGCTTTTGGGTCGACACAAAATGTCTAGGGCAAGGATCTTCAAGTGATTGGGTTGCCTCAATTCTTCTGAGGTATCAACAAAATTTCTGCAATCATCCTCACCAACGCAACAGTGTCGACACATTTGGATATTGTGTCGACTCATTTGAACTTCAACATCTGGACAGGGCAATTTGTGTCGACTCATTTAGCCTTTGTATAGACACTAAATTTCTGCAGAAACCCTCGGGATATTTGTGTCGACTCATTTGGACATTGGTGTCGATAATAAAATTCTTCAGCCGAGCTCAGGATATTTGTGTCGACTCATCTTTAATTTTGTGTCGACACCCAAAATCTGCAGTTGGCCTCAGTACTTTTGTGTCCACTCATTTGGCATTTGTGTCGACTCAAAATTCTGAATAACAAAAGTGAGGAACCACTTTTGTGTCAACACAAATTCAATTTGTGTAGACTCATTTTGATTCTAGAGAGCTTCGGCTCTTTTGTTTTGACACAAAATTGAATTTGTGTCAACACTAACTTTTAATACCTGAAAACAACTTCAACGACAAGTTAAGGTATCAAACCATTTTGTTCAAAAGTGTTGACACACTTGATATCTTCAAGTATAATTTGCCTTAAAGGTTTGACTCAATTATCAATTAGGTTCAACACAAAATATTCTCAAGAATACTTAGGTGTTTTAATTCGTTTGAGAGATAAGTCATTTCTTTTGGCTAAAGGTGTCAACTCATTTGTTCAATATTTGTCAACACTTTTTTTTTGAAAAATATAAATATAATCCTTTTAAAACCATTTATTCTTAGAAAATGAATTATGAAAATCATCAAAATCAATATAAGAAGCCCTTGGGTTAACAATCTCCCATTTTTTTTATGATTACAACCATTTCAATATTTTTTAGAAAACATTTGAAAAGATTTTCAATAAGGGCTCTCCCCATATCGATATGCCTTAAACAGAATATGCATTCGTAAAAACTAGGCATTCCATTAACATGATAGTATACATTTTTAAGATGATTTGTAATAAAAATTTATAAGCATTCTGAGTTTATTAAAGATTGGTGCATCACAACAATTATGTGCAAAGTGATTTTTCAAAATCCAAAAAGTCATACATATAGATGAGCTATCAAAATGAATTTATCACACACAAGTATTCATCCATAAACATAAGAAAATGTTTAAACCATTCAACCAAGCCATTCAATCATAACAACAACAACAGGAAATGTTTGTTAAAGGTTACATCTTCTCCTTCTAAAACAAAAACTACTGAATGAATGTTTTGTTACATCTTCACTTCACTTTTTCTGCCTCTCCCCTTCACTTCACCTTCTGCCCTTTTGGAATTGTTAAAAGAGGGGTAATCATTCGTCGTCCATGAATTTTTTAAACTTTTTCTTCTCCTCTGCTTTCTATTTTCTCCCAGAAGCACGTTCCTTCGATGATTTGGCTTGTTCATTTTTTGCTTCTGCTACTGCCACGGCTTCAAAAGTGGTAGCCAAAGCAAGATCAGCTTCACGCTTTAAACGTGCAGCTTTCTCTTCTTTGGTTTCCTTGGCCTTAAAATGCTTGGTCTAGGCTTCATGGATCCATTAAATATGTTCCTCGACTTTTTGAGAGTTGGCATGCATGGCTGTAATAATTCCCTAATCATATTCCTTCCTAACCTGCTGTAGAATTACCTTGTTGCAATTTACTATGGAGACAATGCTGTCATCCATTATTTTGCAAAGGGCTTTTCCAGCATCCGTTGCATTCTCAATGCCACGCCGAAGGCCATGATTGGTTTTATCTAAATGCTTGACTTTTTCAAATATGAAAGATACGGTGTGATTGAGATCAAACAGGTCTTGATCGTCCTTATTTTGGAAAGAGGTCAAGGAAAATGATAGATCTTTAATCAAGGAAACAACCTCAAAAAGATCAACACTAAGAGGAGCGGATGAAGAGGCAGGTAGAGTAGATGGGGCATGAACATGTGTAGGAGGAGGAGGAGCATGAGAAGGACAAGGAGTGTCTGTCCTAGTGGATGGTGGAACAGGAGAATCAAAAGCAACACGAATAGGAGAGAATTCTCGAGATGCAAATTGAGGGCGAGAGACAAATGATGTTCCCCGTCTGGTGGTCCAGACTCCATCAACTTTTGAGATTTGCATATGCTTCAGTGTCGAAGCACCATACAAATCATGTTTTGAGAATGGGACCATCTTCTCTACAGATAAGTCTACGCCAAAATGGCGAAAGACTCGGGTCAAATACATAGCATGTGGAAGACAAGAATTAGATTTACTATCATATTGCAACATGTCATAAATGAACAAGAAACCTAGGTTTAGGTTCTTTTGTTTTAGGATGCACCACATGATGAAAATAGACATGTAAGCAACATCACCGAATTTGCCCATTTGGGGAAGAAAAAATGTGATTCACCATATGATGCAAGATTCACATCTCTGGTTTGAGGGAGTTTGCTTCTAAAAGCTTGGAGGGGTTAATCTCATCATTCTCAAAAATGCTTCTCACAACATCAGAAAAAGAAAAACCATCAATGTCAATGGGTCTTCTGTTGCAAGGAATACAAATTTCTCCTTCTGAAATACAAAGGATTTCATTTAAGATTGAGGGGGTCAAGTGAATCTCAACACCATTCACCCATGTGGTGATGGTGGTGGTCGGAATCAAGGAGACGTGAAAGTAAGCATAGAATAGTTTGACAAGTGTGGAATAGTGTGGTTCACGAATTTGTAAAAGTCTCTCCCACCTGAGACTTGAGAATAAATCCTTAAAAAGCATTTTAATAGAGTCGAAAAGAAAAGTTGACACTACGGCCAAGAATAACTTTGCGATTTACAAAGGAAGAGAAATAAAGTTGATAAAATTTGCAGAATTTAAAACTTACAGCTTCTGTCATTGCAACCTTTGCCGTCGCCGTTGCCATTGTAGTGGTCGTCTTCTTCTTCTTGGAGGCCCTAGGGTTCAAAGAACCCGCTTCGCCAGTGCATTTTGCACCCTTACCCATTGTCTTCGGTGGCATTTTGTTCGATTTGAGGATAGATTTAATGAGAGGAGGAGGAGATGAGTCGACACGACCTTTTGAAAAGTAAGAAATCGCGGGAGATGAACTGTCGTGTGAGAGAAGGAAAACGACGCGACAGATGGGGTCGGTGCCTCTTAATATAGGTATAAAGATTTGTGTCAACACAAATGTCATTTGGGTCGACACTTTTCTTCGCGAGTGTGGGTGATAGAGAATAAAAATTGTGTCCACACTTTTTCAGAAGGAATCGACACATTCGGCTGTTTGGGTCGACACGATTAAGCTTTGGGTCGACACAAGTTTACTAAGAATCAGGCAACTAATTTGAGTCGACACTATATAGAAAGGGGTCGACACTTTTCTTCGCAGTGTCACTTCTATACAATTTTGGGCCAACTCAGCACACATATGTGTTGACACTTTTTCAAGTGGTGTCGACACTTTTCACATATCAATGAAGAATGTCAAAAGTATTGAAATGCATTGAAAAAACATAGTTAGTATGGCATATTAATCATGAATTAGGAGCACATAGCATACCAAGTTCTCTTCTAATATAGCATATTCTTTCTTCATTTAAGGGTTTTGTGAAAATGTCAGCTAATTGGTAATCTGTGACTATTAATTCAAGTTCGACATTACCTTTTTGCACGTGATCTCGTATAAAATGATGTCTAATCTTAATATGCTTGGCTCTTGAGTGTTGTATTGGATTCTTAGATATATTAATTGCACTTGTATTGTCGCATTTTATAATGATACGATCAAAACAAAAATCATAGTCCTTTAATTATTGTTTCATCCAAAGAACTTGTGCACAACAGCTTCTAGCTGCAATGTACTCAGCCTCGGCTATAAACAAGGCTATTGAGTTCTCTTTCTTGCTAAACTAAGAGATTAGTGAGTGTCCTAGGAATTGACAAGTTCCACTTGTACTTTTCTTATCTACTTTACAACCGCGACAAAATCAGCATCTGAAAAGCCAAATAACACAGGCTATTCTTTTATAATAGAGCAATCCTAAGTTTTCTGCACCTAAGAGTTATCTAAAGATGCATTAACATCGATCACATATGATTCTTTAGGATTTGATTGAAATCTAGCACACATGTATACACTAAACATGATATCAGGACGACTAGCAGTTAAATATAATAGAAACCTAATCATACATCTATATCACTTTTTATCTACTGCTATACCATCTTCGTCCTTATCAAGTCTTGTTGTAGTACACATCGGAGTTCCCATAGGTTTTGCTTTTAGCATGTCAAACCTCTTCAATATGTCGCTCATGTACTTAGCTTGATTGATGTAGATTCCTTATTGAGTTTGTTTGATTTGAAGTCCAAGGAAGTAGTTGAGCTCACCCATCATGCTTATCTCAAGTTCTCCCTGCATACACTTAGCAAAGTCCTTACAAAGAGATTCGTTAGTTGAACCAAAAATAATGTTGTTTACATAAATTTGGACAACTAGCATATCATTTTCTTGAGACTTGATGAAAAAAGTGGCATCAATTTTCTCTCTTGAAAACTCATTTTCACTCAAGAATTTGCTTAGCCTTTCATACAATGCTCTAGGTGCTTGCTTTAAACCATAAACAGCCTTGGTAAGTTTGTATACATGATTTGGAAAATCTGGATTTTCAAAGTCAGGAAGTTCTTTCAATAAAACTTCCTCCAAGATAAAACCATTTAAAAAGGCACTTTTGACATCTATTTGATAGAGTTTGAAATTTTTAAACCATGCAAAAGTAAGCAATATCCTAATTGCTTCAAGCCTAGCTACAGGAGCAAAAATCTCATCAAAATCGATGCTTTCTTCTTGATTATAATCTTAGGCTACCAATCGAGCTTTGTTCCTAAGATCTACTCCATTCTCATCCATTTTGTTTCTAAAAACTCATTTTGTACTTGTGATAAAATGTTCCTTAGGTCTTAGAACTAAAATCCAAACCTTGTTTCTTTCAAATTGATTATGCTCTTCTTGCAAAGCCAAGGTCAAAAACTAATTGTTTTCGGCTTCCACAAAATGTTTTGGTTTAGTTTGGAAAAGAAATGCTAAATTACCATAAACATTATGTGGAGAGGAACTACTTCCTTGGACTTCAAATCAAACAAACGCATGATAATGTGAGACCCGGAACCGTTTTATCTTGGGTTATTTATATATTTAACATGTTTATTTTCATTATATGAATAACATCGACGCATGATTTATGTTTTAAAGTTGTAGAACAGCATGGGTAAATGTGTTTTACGCTTTCTTGGGTTTGGTTGAGGCTCGTTTGGCTGATGTTTAAGCTAAAAAACCTATTTTTCGTCGAAAAATAGTCTGCCCAGCAGGTCAGTCGACTGGGTCGACAGTGAGCTCGTTCGGTCGACTGGACGAGGCAGTTCAGTCTACTGGATCGAGATTTTTTGTCGTTCTATAAATATCCCAAGCGCTGAGATATTTTGAAAAAGCATATCTTCTAAGCTAAGTTTCTCGTTTTCTAACCTTCTCCCTAGATTTGAGGGCCCGGGGCTTGGTTTTTTGTTAGTTTGTTTACGGATCCTTGCTGTACGCGCCATAAGCTTCGTGTTCATCCGGTCAGATTCTCGTTCTTACGAGGTTTGATTTTTGAGGTTTCGAGTTTTGACCCTTCAAGGTAGGTTTCTAGACCCTATTATAGTTAAAGGGTGTTATATGTAATTATATATGTTTTTACCAGGTAAAAAATACGTTAAATGTGGTTTTCACGGTTAAACCTTGGTTTTTGGGTAAAAAGTGAATTTTATGCCTTTCTTGATTTCATACATGATACGGATGTATTGATATTCGTGATTTTCAAAGTGAAGTTTGAAAACGAGGTGTTTTGTGAAAATACGTGTTTTCAGAGGTTTGGAGCTAACTCTCGGGGTTAAGTCTCAACTTTTTAACGTTTTGTTGGAAATGGTTGTTGATCTCCATGGTTGACGGATTGGATCATTTTATACACGTTGATGTATAATTATTCTACTGGTTTTCGTAGTTAAGCTACTGTTGGTTTTTAAATGACTTCTATAGATGTACCGTGACAGTGGGCGTGTTGAGTTGGGCATCTATTACTCCTCGGTGGAAGTCTAGAAATGTGCACAACGTAGGTGCTTTGTACCTTCAGATTAATCCCCGTAAATTAAACAATAGGTGCTCTGTACCCTCGGGTTTCAGGCCCTTAAATTGAGTAGTTACGTTGTTGTGACTCCATATAAAACTTGTCATTACCTAGCAGGCCTTCAGTGGTTCAGGACTAGGATAATTGGTAGAAGTCTTAGTTGTTACCTTTATCTGTGTGGCAGAGTCTGTACATAAGATTTTATTTTTATCTCTTTCTCCTCAGCTGTGTGACTCGAGTGGAGAATACTATTTTATTACTTCTTTTCCTTAACTGTGGCATGATATCCGTGCGGATGATATGCATAGTTTTAAGGATGGAAAACTTGTAGTTTTTGAGAGAAAAACCTTTTTTGGCTCCTGTGGTTGAGTCTTTATGCTTATGATTGCATAACCTGCTTTACAGCTTTATAGTCTGTTCCTATTGGGCTTCGGCTCACGGTGTGAGATTTTGTTGTAAAATCATTTTCAGATGAACATGAGGAGTTGACCTAGATGCCCGCGGTGGTGGAAGACTTGCTGTAGTTTTTTCTATTTTTGAGACATGTAATTTTATATACGATGCCCATTTCAGAAGGCGAGTTTTGTATGCCTTGAGGCGATATACTTATGAATGTATGGAACAGTATGTTTACTATTTGTGAGAGATGGACCCTGGGTTCTTGTATTCAAATGTTGTACTTATTTTCATAAACGGAATTTTGGTGGGCTTTCACGTGACCCTGGTGTGTGGGGCGTGATAACTTGTATCAGAGCTCTGGATTCGAATACCTAAGAGCCATGGGAAAGAGGGTACATCACCTTGTGAGGATGTGGGTGTGCATGATTGCATATGTTTTAGCGTTTTGTTAACATACGCATGATAGTTGTGTATACGTGGGTATGGAGGTTGGACCTTAGGATTGATTAGTCTTGACTTTGGGCGTTTGGATTAACAAACTTGGGAGCCAAGTTAGAGACGCATTTCGCGGACGTGATTTCTAGCAAGGAATCTAAGTAGGTTTTCCAAAGTGACGCGTCATTCTTATTGTTTCTCCTCGGTATGTAAAATGTGTTGACATGATCTTAAGTGGCTATGTGTTAGCATGCTTATGTGTATTATATCTTGTACATTAGCAATAACATGTTGTATGGATGCCTATCCTGTTATGTTACTTTCGTGTAGAGTTATGTCCACGCGGGGAGGACGAGGCCGTGGTCGAGGCCGTGGCCGTGGTTCTAGCCGAAGGGACGTTCCAGTCCCAAATGTTGGGGATGCTAATGCACCCTAAGGACTTGTTAACGAAGTAGATCTGTTGCGCGAGATGGTAGGCTCCATCCGGCAGCTGGCTGAGGCCTCTAGGGGAAGAGAGAGCGTACCTGAACCGAGGGCGATGATCGTAATGCGCAATTTCGACGTCTGGACCCTCCTACCTTTTCTGGGGATCCTAATCCCACGGTTGCCACAGAATGGCTGGAGTTGGTTACCAGGATGTTGGACACGCTTCAGATAGAGGAGGATGATCTGAGGGTTAGTTTTGCTGCCTTCCCGCTGAGGGAAAGTGCTCATATGTGGTGGAAGTTTACCAGGACTACAGTAGGAGGCACTTGAAAGGCATTCACCAAGGTATTTCTGGAGAAATACTTTCCTATGACTCTGAGAGACCGTTACAGAGAGGACTTTCTTTTCCTTACTCAAGGGACGAGACTGTAGTCGAGCATGAGGCTGAGTTTACTAGCTTATCCCGGTTCGCACAAGAGATTGTGCCGACTGACGAATTTCGAGTGAAGAGATTCGAGAGGGGTTTGAGGCCCGCTATCAGAGATCAAGTGGCGGCATTCAAGATGCATGTTTTCACAGAGTTAGTGGAGATCGCCATGAAGTTGGAAGATACACTGAATGAGACGCACAGAGACAGAGACAGTAGGAGTTAGCCAGATGGAGGACGTGCACAGGGTCAGGGGTGCAGGGAGAACAACCGTCGACAGACGTCTAGTCCTAGTTCTTATCCAGTGGGGTCGTACCAGCCACAGTCTTCTGCATCCTCGCCTCCTGTAGTCTCAACGGGAAGGTCGGAGCAAAGAGAGCTTATTTTTCATAGATGTCAACGGTCAGGGCATCGTGCAGCAGAATGTCAAAGTCCAGTGCCTGTTCAGGCACAGTCGCAGTCGCAGGCGCAGGGGAGGGAGCAAGTGACATGTTTTGAGTGTGGTCAGACTAGGCACATCCATTGGAACTGCCCCAGAGGAGGGAGTATGCGAAGTACAGCTGGAGCACCTATTACTCTATCTGTCCAGGGACGCCAGCCATCTAGATTTGCAGAAGGGGGTGCCTCAGTACAGTCGGGTAAACAGTCGACAGTTTAGGGCCACAATGGATAGGCCAGAGCTTATGTTCTTGTAAATCCCAGTTCATCCAGAGCACCGATCGTGCCCGATGCTGCTGCTACCACCTCCATGATCAAAGGTACTCTTCTAGTCTATATATCATGAGCCAGTGTTTTTATCGACACGGGAACAACACATTCGTTTATATCTTCTGCTTTTGCATCTGCATTGGGGTTGAAAACAGAACTGTTGGGTAATGTTATGAGCGTGGAGACCCCAGTCAATGGGAGTGTGATGTTGAGTCGTGTCTATAGAGCCTGCGAGGTGGAGGTTGCCAGTCCTTGTTTAGAGTTTGACTTTATCATTCTAGACATGACCATGTTTGATGTCATCCTAGGGATGGATTGGTTGACCACCTATTGTGCCTTTATCGATTGTGATCAACGAAGAAAAATGATTTGTACACCAGCGGGAGATTGCTTTTGTTTTGTGGGTGACCGGGATGAGGATTTGATGTCTATGCCAGGTGCTGTGCGGAACCAAGGCAACCTGGGTTTCCTCTTTTCAGCTCTCAGGTTTGATGAGATGGTTGGGATTCGAGGAGAGTTACCGCCGGGGGTTTGCGACTATCCAGTTGTCTTCCCTGATGATCTGTTCGAGTTGTCACCAAGCCGTGAGGTAGAGTTCTCTATTGATCTAATTCCAGGAGTTGTGCCCATATCTGTGTTGTCTTATCACTTTGCACCAGTTGAGTTGTGTGAACTCAAGGGACAGCTTCAGGAGCTACTTGATATGGGGTTTGTACGCTCGAGTACTTCGTCGTGGGGAGCTCCTTCTCTTTTTACCAAGAAGAATAATGGATCCTTGTGATTGTGTATTGACTACTGAAAGCTGAATCAGGTGACAGTGAAGAATAAGTATCCGATGTTGAGGATAAATGATTTGTTTGATCAGTTGAGGGGGTCGAGCTGCTTCTCAAAGATTGACTTGAGATCAGGATACCACCAATTAAGGATTATGGACAAGGACATAGCGAAGACCGCCTTTCGGACTCATTATGGTCACAATGAGTTTCTGGTCATGCCATTCGGTTTGACGAACGCCCCTGCCACGTTTATGAGTTTGATGAACCGGATCTTCCATCCTTATCTGGACAGTTTTGTGGTGGTGTTCGTGGATGATATTCTTATCTACTCACGCACCAGGGAGGCACACGAGGAGCACCTACATATCGTTCTACAGACTCCAAGAGAGCATCGTTTGTATGCGAAGTTCAAGAAGTGCGAGTTCTGGATGTCCGAGGTGATATTTCTTGGACACGTAGTGTCGACAAACGGAGTAACTATGGAGTCACCGAAGACTGATGCTGTGATGGGTTGGGAGCGACTGAAGAATGTCTTTGAGATCCGTAATTTTTTAGGTTTAGCAGGCTACTATCGGGGTTCGTGAAGGATTTTACGAGACTTACCGCACCGATGACGCGTCTGACATGGAAGGGAGTTGTGTTTATCTGGAGTGAGTCCTGCGAAACGGCATTCCAAGAGTTGAAGACAAGGTTGACTAGCGCACCAGTGTTGATTATCTCATAGCGAGGCTTGGGATATACAGTGTGCTGTAACTCATCGCATGACAGTCTAGGCTGTGTTCTGATGCAGGGAGGGAAGGTTGTAGCCTATGGTTCTCGGCAGTTGAAGACGCACGAGAAAAACTACCCGACACACGATTTGGAGTTAGCAGCCGTAGTCTTCACCTTGAAGACATGGCGTTACTATCTTTATGGTGAGAACTTCGAGGTTTTCTTCGATCACAAGGGTTTGAAATACTTGTTTTCGCTTAAAGACCTGAACTTGTGCCAACGACGATGGATGGAGTTATTGAAAGATTATAATTTTGACTTGCAGTATTATCCAGGGAAGGCCAATGTTGTGACTGACACTCTCAGTAGGAGATCTCACGGGTCGTTAGCTTCTGTGGCTAAACGCGAGTGGGACATGCTTGGAGAGATCGAGGAGTTTGATTTGTGTCTCGGGGAGACAGCGACAGGTGCCACTTTACTCTCGATGGTTTCACGACTTGCGTTGATTGCACATGTACTAGAGGTCCAATAGACGGATCAAGAAGCTCAGATGATACGAGATCAGGTTGCTTGTGGAGAGGATACAGCGGGATGGGTTGTGAGTGCAGATCAGGGCTTGAGATTAGCTCAGAGGTTGTTTGTACCAGAATCATGCCGCGTTGATATAATATGTGATTTTCATCATTTTCGTCTTGCAGTGCACCCAGGAGGCACGAAGATGTATCATGATCTATGTCATCAGTTCTGTTAGACAAGGATGAAGAAAGATGTGATCCAATTCATCTCTCGATGCCTTACCTGTCAAAAGGTAAAGGCGGAACACCAGAGACCGGTAGGATTGTTACAGCCATTGCCGATATCAGAGTGAAAGTGGGAGAATTTCATGATGGACTTTGTTTCAGGACTTCCTCGATCACCTAAGGAACACGACGCCGTATGGGTTGTGGTTGATAGGTTAACGAAGTCTGCACACTTTCTCCCCATTCGCATGAAAGATTCGGTGGATAGACTGAGTCGGTTGTATGTCAGAGAGATAGTCTAATTGCACGGTGTGCCAGTGTCTATTGTTTCTGTCCGAGACCTGCGTTTCACATCTCACTTTTGGCAGTCTACAGGAGGCTTTGGGGACGAGTTTGATGTTTAGTACTGCTTTTCAACCCCAGACGGATGATCAGTCTGAGAGGACCATACAGATCCTGGAGGATATGTTGAGGGCTTGTGTACTTGATTTCAAGGATTCTTGGGAGGATCATCTACCATTGGCTGAGTTTGCACACAACAATAACTATCAGTCCAGTATAGGAATTGCACCGTATGAGGCTCTATATGGTAGACCATGTAAGTCACCAGTGTGTTGGACAGATGTGGGAGTGACCACAGTCTTGGGTCCCGAGATGGTGCGGGAGATGACCGAGAAGGTTGCAGTGATTTGCCAGCATCTAGTGACAGCACAAAGCTACCAGAAGAGTTATGCAGATTAGAGGAAAAGACCTTTAGAGTTTGTGGTGGGGGATCACGTATTTCTGAAGGTCTCACCACGCAAAGGTTTGATGAGGTTTGGTCGTAGCGGGAAGCTATCACCGCGTTTCATTAGACCTTTTGAGATCCTTGACAATGTTGGGAAGGTTGCATACCGTCTGGCCTTGCCACCTTAGTTGGCATCTGTTCACAATGTGTTTCACGTTTTTATGCTTCGGAGGTATGAGCCTGACCCTTCACATGTGTTAGATTGGGCTGAGCTGCGGGTTGATGAAGATGTCACTTAAGAGGAACGTCCAGTGAAGATTCTAGATACGAAGGAGCAGATATTGCGGGGAAGAATAATTGCTTATATCAAGGTCCTATGGCTTCATCACGGGGTTGAAGAAGCGACGTAGGAGCTTGAGTCTGGGGTTCGTGCAAGATACCCGAAGCTATTTACCTCGTGACCTTGTAGTGAATTTCAGGGGCAAAATTCCTCAGGGGGGAGAGTTGTGAGACCCGGAACCGTTTCATTTTGGGTTATTTATATATTTGACGTGTTTATTTTTATTATATGAATAGCCTCAATGCATGATTTATGTTTTAAAGTTGTAGAACAGTATGTGTAAATGTGTTTTACGCTTTCTTGGGTTTGTTGAGGCTCGTTTGGCTGCTGTTTAAGCAAAAAAACCTATTTTTTGTCAAAAAATAGTCTGTCTAGTATTCCAGTCGACTGGACTGGAGGATCCAGTCGACTGGTTCGACAGTGAACTCGTTCGGTCGATTGGATAAGGCTGTTCAGTCGATGGGACTGAGATTTTTTGTCGTTCTATAAATATCCCAGGCGCTGAGATATTTTGAAAAAAACATATCTTCTAAGCTAAGTTTCCCGTTTTCTCTACCTTCTCTCTAGATTTGAGGGCCCAGGGCTTAGGTTTTTGTTAGTTTGTTTACGAATCCTTGCTGTACGCACCATAAGCTTCGCGTTCATCCGATCAGATTCTCGTTTCGACAAGGTTTGGTTTTTGAGGCTTCGAGTTTTGACTCTTCGAGGTAGGTTTCTAGACCCTACTATTGTTAAAGAGAGTTATATGTAATTATATGTGTTTTTACCAGGTACAAAATACATTAAATGTGGTTTTCATGTTTAAACCTTGGTTTTTTTGTAAAAAGTGGGTTTTACGCCTTTCTTGGTTTTATACATGATACGGATGTGTTGATATCCGTAGTTTTCAGAAGGAGATTTGAAAACGAGGTGTTTTGTGAGAATTGTGAAAATACGTGTTTTTGGAGGTTTGGAGCTAACCCTCGGGGTTGAGTCTCAACGTTTTAATGTTTTGTTGGAAATGGTTGTTGATCTCCATGGTTGATGGATTGGATCATTTTATACACGTTGATATATAATTGTTCTACTGGTTTTCGTAGTTAAGCTACGGTGGGTTTTTACATGACTTCTATAGATGTACCGTGACAGTGGGTGTGTTGAGTTGTGCTTCTTTTGCTCCTTGGTGGAAGTCCAAAAACGTGCACAGCGTAGGTGCTTTGTACCTTTGGGTTAATCCCCATAAATTAAGCAATGGGTGCTCTGTACCTTCGAGTTTCGGACCCGTAAATTGAGCAGTTACGTTGTTGTGACTCCGTATAAAACTTGTCATTACTTAGCAGGCCTGCAGTGGTTCAGGACTAGGGTAATGGGCAGGAGTCTATAGTTGTTACCTTTGAGTGTGTGGCAAAGTCGGTACATAAGATTTTATTTTTATCTCTTTCTCCTCGGCTGTGTGACTCGAGTGGAGAATACTGTTTTATTACTGCTTTTTCTTAACTGTGGCATGATATCTGTGCGGATGATATACATAGTTTTAAGGATGGAAAACTTGTGATTTTTTAGAGAAAAACCTTTTTTGACTCCTGTGGTTGAGTCTTTATGCTTATGATTGCATAACCTGCTTTACAGCTTTATAGTCTGTTCCTATTGGGGTTCGGCTTACGGTGTGGGATTTTGTTGTAAAACTATTTTCAAGTGAACATGAGGAGTTGACCTAGATGCCCGCAGTGGCGGAAGACTTGCTATAGTTTTTTCTATTTTTGAGACATGTAATTTTACATGCGATGCCTATTTCAGAATGCGATTTTTGTACACCTTGAGGCGATATACTTATGCATGTATGAAACTGTATGTTTACTGTTTATAAGAGATGGACCCTGGGTTCTTGTATTCAAATGTTGTACTTATTTTCATAAACGGCGTTTTGATGGGCTTTCACGTGACCTTGGTGTGTGGGGCGTGGCAGGTAAGATCTTTTGGGTGACCATGAGAATACCTCCATTCTTTAGGCAAATTTGAATTTTCATGATTTGAAGATCCAGCAACCTGTTGGACTTCAATTTGTTGAGGATCTGAAGCTTCCTCTTGATTTGGTTCTTCCTTTTCTTTGATGAAGATATCTTCAACACCTTTTTCTATGTCAACTAAGTTATCTTCACAAAAAATCATTTGAAGAACCAAGGTTAGCTTCATCAAAAACAATATGTATAGATTCTTCAACAACTAGAGTCCTTTTGTTGAAAACTCTATAAGCTTTGCTAGATAAGGAATATCCTAAGAAAACACATTCATCAGATTTTACGTCGAACTTGCCCAAAAGTTCTTTGTTGTTATTCAAAACAAAACAACTGCCCCCGAAGGTGCGAAAATAACTGATGTTAGGTTTTCTTCCATTCCATAGTTTGTATGGGATTTTCTTGAAAGAAACTCGTATCATAACTCTGTTTATGATATAACAAGCGGTATTGGTAGTCTCGACACAAAAGTATCGTGGTAGGTTGTTTTCACATAGCATGATTCTAGCCATTTCTTCCAAAGTCCTATTCTTTCTCTCAACAACTCCATTTTGTTGATGGATTCTTAGAGCAAAGAAGTTATGATTAATCCCATTTTCATCACAAAATTTTTTAAAATCTTTATTTTCAAATTCTCTACCATGATCACTACGGATACTTGTAATTTGAAAACCTTTTTCATTTTGAACTCTCCGAGATAGTTTTGCAAAAGAGGCAAAAGTTTCATCCTTATGAGCTAGAAAAAACACCCAAGTGTATCTTGAGAAATCATCAACAATAACAAAAGCATATCTCTTGCCTCCAAGGCTTAAAGTCTTTGTTGGACCAAATAAGTCCCTGTACAATAGTTGTAATGGCCTAAAAGTTAAAATCTCATTTTTTGAATAAAAAGAACTTTTAATTTGTTTGCCTTGTTGACATGCATCACACACTTTGTCTTTTCACATTTGATTTGGGGTAAACCAATCACCAATTTCTTTTTCAAAAGTTTAGAAATCAAGTTCATGGGTGCATGTCCAAATCTTCTATGCCATAACCAACTATTATCACTCAAGGCGGCAAAGTATTTGGTGTCATTTTTGGAAAGATCATTTAGAGTAAATGTATAAATATTTTCATACTTATGACCTTCAAAAATAACTTTGTTATTTATTGAATCTTCAATAACACACTTAGCATGATCAAAGACAACCTTGTAGCCTTTGTCACAAAGTTGGCTTATGCTAAAAAGGTTATGTTTCAAACTATTAACAAGCAAAATATTTTCAATGGAAGGAGAAGAAATTTTACCGATACACCCAATTCATATGATTTTTCCCTTGTTATTGTCTCTAAAAGTCACAAATCCACCATCTTTTGGTTTGAGAGATGCAAATATCAATTGGTTGCCTGTAATGTGTCTTGAGCAAGCGCTATCGAGATACCACATCGCCTCCTTAAATGAGGATTTGAGACATACCTGCAAGGAGAATCAAGTTTTGATTTTTGGAACCCAAATCTTCTTGGGTCCTTTGGTGTTAGTTCCTTGAAGATGTGTTCCTTTAGGAACCCAAACCTTCTTGACAGTGTGTGACAATGTGTCCGTGTTCATAGCAATAAAAACAAGAGGCGTTTGTATGATTGGAAGATGCCTGGACAAAAATATTGCTTAAGAATTTTTGTTTCTTCTTTAGCTTATACCTAATTTTGGCTTTATCAAAAACACAGTTTTGCATGGCAAGAAATTTGTCTAAATTGTTCTTTCCTTAAGTGAACTTATAAACAATTTTGGTAAGATCTTCAACCTTTTCAATCAAAACCTTGTTTTCATCTTTCAAAATAGAAACTTGTTTTGATAAAGCAAGTTTTTCATTTTTCAAGGTTTCAATTTCACTTGAGGAGGAAAAAACTAACTTTTTCAAAATAAAGTTCTTTGCACTCATTTTTCTCATTTCATCGTGCAAATCTTCAAATGCACTTTGCAATTCATCTAAGGAAAAAGGGTCAGATATTACCTCATCATCTTCTTTAGTCTTGAGGCATAGATTTACAACTTCATTCTCTTCTTTTTTGTCTTCGGAGCTATTCTTATCGCTTTCGCCCCACGCGGTTATCATAGCTTTCTTGAAACCCTTCTTGAGCAAAGAAAATTCAGCTTTGACATGTACAGGCTTCTTGCACTCATAGCAAATGATTTTCTCTTTCTTGTAGTCGTTTTTGAACTTACTAGAGTCTCCTTTGAATTTGGTAGGCTCACTTTGGTGTCCTTCCTTCTTGAAGAACTTTCTTCCTCCTTATTTCTTATTTCTAAGAAATCGTTTGCATTTCTTTGTGATGAGGGTCATGTCTTTGTTCTCATCACTCGAGGAATCTTCGTCGGACTCTCCATCATGAGTTAAGGATTTGAAGGCAATGCCCTTCTTCTTTTTGTTATCATCCTCATCGTCCATCTTTATGTTCATCTCATGAGTCATGAAAGATCCAAGAAGTTCTTCTATGCTGAGCGTGTTGAGGTCTTTCGCTTCTTAGATAGCTGTGACCTTAGCTTCCCAACTCTTAGGCATACACATAAGAATTTTTCTCATCATTTATGCATTGGAATAAATCTTACCGAGCCATTTTAGTCCATTTATAATATCAGTAAAGCGTGTAAACATATCAGATATGGTTTCATCATGCTTCATTTTAAGTAACTCATAGTTATGCACAAGCAGGCTTATTTTGGACTCTTTCATTTGGTTAGTACCCTCATGAGTAACTTTAAATCTGTCCCATATTTCTTTTGCAGTGTCAAATGTAAAGATCCTATTGAACACATTTAGGTCAAGTGAGCAATATAGGAAATTCATAGCCTTAGCATTTTTTAAATCTCCCTAATGTCATTTTCAGCCCGTTCAGCTTCTGGTTTAGGGACGGAAGCCCCTTCAACGGTTTTGATGGGTCTTTTAGGTCCATTAATGATAACCCGTCAGAGGTTGTAGTTTACGGCTTGAATGTAGATTCTCATTCTAGCCTTCCAATAATTATAATTTGTTCCATTGAACAAGGGAGGTCTATTAGTCGACTGACCTTCGAATTGGATAGGTCCGATACTAGTGGTTGCCATATAAACTCTTAGACTGTTAAGTCAAAAATAAGAGCGTCCAAGCTTTGATGCCAATTGTTAGTTCTAAACAACCCAAGAGATGGGTGAATTGGGTCTTAAAAAATTAATAACAATTTTAAAAAAATTTCTAAAACCTTTTAATAAAGCAAACAAATATAGCTAAATAATCAAAAATTAAATCAATGCAAATATTAAAGAGGTTGGAGATAGAGAGAATAAATCAGACACCAAGGATTTATAGCAGTTCGGCTTCTTCGAAGCCTACGTCCACTCCTCAAGTCTCCCTTTGAGAATTTTCATTATGTAGAATGTTTCACGAGCACATTCAAAGCCTTACAACCTCAAGTCTTCACTTGAGAAAACAAATGTTTACAGGCACATTCAAAGCCTTACAACCTCAAGACTTTTCTTGAAAAAACGAATGTTTACGGGCACATTCAAAAGCCTAACAGCCTCAAGATGATCCTATAAAAATAATCTCCTATTTTCTTCTAATCACTCTTGAACTCTTCTTTGATGAAATTTACTCACTCACTCAAAAGATAAAAGGTGACTTACCCTTGGTATATCAATGAGGATTACTCACTCTCTTTACAGATTTGCAGAAATTGATTAATAACAAATAAAAAGGTAAAGAGAGATGAGGTACAAGAGCTGGAGTTCAGCAATAAATGAAAGCTTGAAGATTTTGAGTTTGAATCAAGTAATAGAACAGTGATTGTAAGTCTTCAGAGAGATTAAATGCTGACGAGTAACTCCTTATATAAGCTATTAGGCATTTATGACCGTTGGAGGTAGGTGAGGGTATTAAATGCAAAAAATCTAACTGTTGAAGTCTGCCGCGAATTTAAATTTCTGTCGCAAATGTCGACACAAAGGCTTTTGGGTCGACACAAAATGTCTAGGACAAGGATTTTCAAGTAATTGGGTCGACTCAATTCTTATGAGATGTCGACACAATTTTTGCGATCTTTCTCACCAACACAATGGTGTCGACACATTTGAATATTGTGTCGACATATTTACTTCAGCATCCGGACAAGGCAATTTGTGTCGACTCATTTGGCCTCGCTGTCGACACTAAATTTCTGCAGGAACCCTCAGGATATTTTTGTCGACTCATTTGGACATTAGTGTTGACACTAAAATTATTCAGGCGGGCTCAGGATATTTGTGTCGACTCATCCTTAATTTTGTGTTAACACCCAAAATCTGCAGGTGGCCTCGGTACTTTTGTATCGACTCATTTGGCATTTGTGTCGACTCAAAGTTTCAGATAACAAAAGTGAGGAACCACTTTTGTGTCAACACAAATTGAATTTGTGTCGACTCATTTTGAGTCCAGAGAATTTTGGCTCTTTTGTGTTGACACAAAATTGAATTTGTGCTGACACTAACTTTTAATATCTAAAAACAACTTCAACGACAAGTTAGGGTGTCAAACCATTTTGTTCAAAAGTGTTGACACACTTGATATTTTTAAGTATACTTTGCCTTAAAGGTTTAACTCAATTATCATTTGGGTTCAACACAAAATATTCTCAAGAATGCTTAGGTGTTTTAATCCGTTTTAGAGATAAGTCATTTTTTTTTGCTAAAGGTGTCAACTCATTTGTTCAATAAGTGTCAACACTTTTTTTTTTAAAATACAAATATTATCCTTTTAAAATCATTTATTCTTTGAAAATAAATTATAAAAATCATCAAAATCAATATAAAAAGCCATTAGGCTAACAAGTGCAAACTTTAATTTGAAGAACCGTGTAATAAGATGATATACAGTTATAATTATCCAGGCGTGAAATTAAGTTTGTTTGGTTCTTTTCGGGTCAATGGTGATACGTTGTTTATGACTAGCAATTTTAAGGAATTCATGGTAGAAAATCATGCCAACCACAC
The DNA here is from genome assembly GCA_032270985.1 of Heliamphora pulchella. NCBI lineage: Eukaryota > Viridiplantae > Streptophyta > Magnoliopsida > Ericales > Sarraceniaceae > Heliamphora > Heliamphora pulchella. The sequence goes on from JAULJZ010160915.1 coordinate 25,206, forward strand.
ATGGGATGAGCAAAATGCAATGACCAATACTTCTGTGTGTAGCTCTTCTTGCACCTAATTTTCTGAAATTTGTCACCAGTAGCTTTTATGGAACTGATTCCCATTTATGTGCTTCAGGACTATCTTGCGAGCATTGACAATTCAGCAGATGTAAATTCAAGTTTCAAGTAACTATCCTGATTACTTGAATATGCATTGATTTCTAAATCTGTAATTTGTATATAGATGTATAAATCTTAAGAAGCAGTATGCATGCCCAACTACCGTTATCAGTGTATTATTATTATTATTATTATTTTCTTCTGGACACGAGTTGGACACACCAAGAATAAGCATGTCCCTTTTCGGGACTCTTTCTAGACATGACAAGAGCTATTCTTTTTAGCTATCCCATTGTTCATGATTTTTGCTGGTGATAGATCTTCAGCGCCATACCTGGTCTTCAATCTGTGATGGTCTTCAGTGATGGTTCTTCATTTCTGTGTCTCCTTTGTTTTCTTTCTTATGGAATCAGCAGCCATAACCTTTAGCCAACCCATAATAAATATGTTCCCCATAAGTGGTTCATGTTCAATATTCATTAGTAGATCATGGCTTGCTAAATGAATTATTTACTTGTGAATCATTCTTAAGTTTATTGTTTTTTTTTTTACAGTTCTGACCTGCAATTGGCAATAGCTCTTCAACAACAGGAGTCTGAACAACAGCCACAACGCAATCTACAGCAACCAACTGTTAGTGGGAGTTCAAGGCTGGTTACAGGACCCCAGGTCAGATTTTAGTTTTTTTACTTGTTTAATTTTTTGCCTTTGAATACTTCCAAATAAATAAATAAATAACTACTTAGAGACGAATATGCGAAGAGCACTTTTATTTAAGATGATCATGGTGTTACCACTGCTTCCTCTAGGATTATGCTTTCACTAATGTTCAAATGTGGTTGTTTAGCCTAGCTTAGAATCATATTGCCGAAAAGAAATGGAAAATGTAGATGGTGTGGGGTGTTAAGAATAATGGAAAGCCGTACCCTAATGGGTAGGCGAGCTCTTATTTATAATAAACTTAGAGAACACTATTACAATCATGCACCCACACACATTGGATAATAATAACATAATAATAATATAATAATAATAAGCTACTAACACCCCCCTCAAGCTGGAGCATATATATCTACCAAACCCAACTTGTTACATAAATAGGAGACATGCGGACTCGGTAAAGATTTAGTAAAAATATCAGCCACCTATTCCCCTGTAGGGATAGACCCAAATGTGACAATACATTTCTGATATTCATCACGGATAAAGTGGCAATCAACCTCAATGTGCTTCGTTCGTTCATGAAAGACTAGATTTGTAGCAATATAAATAGCGGAGGTATTAACAACCCAGAGTCTAGCTGAGCATTTAAGTGGAAAGTGTAACTCTGTCAAAATTTGCTGAAGCCACATAATCTCAGCAGTTACTAATGCCATAACTCGGTACTCGGCCTCAGCACTAGACCGAGATACCACAGTCTGCTTCTTACTCTTCTAAGAAATCAAATTCCCACCAACAAATATAGAGTAACCAGATGTGGATCTTCTATCAAATGTACATCCAGTCCAATCAGCATCAGAGTACCC
>JAULJZ010160925.1:0-24287 GCA_032270985.1 Heliamphora pulchella
AGGGCGCCAAGGTAATGCAGATGAATGGTATTCTTCTTGTTCGAAAACAAGGAGGTACCAAACATATACATCAAAAAGCCCGGGCGACCCACTCGAAGTGGCGGGACTCAAAGCAGTGGAAGTAGCGGAAGTGCTCGAAGAACCAGGTGTATCGAACCTAGTCTTTATCCATCTGAGTAGGAATGACTTCGAGAAACTACAGCAGCGCATCAGCAAAGCGGCCGACGGTCGGATCAAATGGGATGGATGCTTCTCCAACCCAAATACCGGTAATTAGTGCAAAGTCGAGAGGCGTCAAAGTAGCCTCGAAAGTAGCAAAGTGAAAGGTATTGGTGGTATCCCACCACCGCTTAGCAAGGGCTGTGAGCCAAACCCGGTCATTGCTCGTCCTACCCAAAAGGGGTATGAAATGAGCAAAACCAGAAGCATTAACGAACGTCCGGCTAGGAGCGGGGAGGGCATCATACCACTCTAATACCTCCCTGGAGGCAGAACATCCAAAACCTCTAACATAATGACCAGCCTTAAAAGAGAAGACAAACAGAGAATATATAAAGAACAGATCTAACAAACGAAGTGCAGAAAAATATCTGGAGGCACCCAAACCCTAGGTTCGTGTGTATGTGACGACCCTTCGATTCTTTCAAAAGCCCTAGAAAAGATTAGGCACCCAAAGCCCACCCAAACCCTAGGTTCGTGTGTTTGTGAAGACCCTTCTTTCAAAAGCCCTAGAAAAAGATTAGGCACCCAAACCCTAGGTTCATGTGTATGTGACGACCATTCGGTTATTTCAAAAGCTCTAAAAAAGAGTAGGCACCCAAACCCTAGGTTCATGTGTATGTGACGACCATTCGGTTATTTCAAAAGCTCTAAAAAAGATTAGGCACCCAAACCCTAGGTTCGTGTGTATGTGACGACCCTTTCGGTTCTTTCAAAAGCCCTAGAAAAAGTCTAAGCACCCAAACCCTAGATTCGTGTGTATGTGACGACCCTTCAGTTCTTTCAAAAGCCCTAGAAAAAGACTAGGCACCCAAACCCTAGGTTCGTGTGTATGTGACGACCCTCCGGTTCTTTCAAAAGCCCTAGAAAAAGACTAGGCACCCAAACCAAGGTTCGTGTGTATGTGACGACCCTTCGGTTCTTTCAAAAGCCCTAGAGAAAGACTAGGCACCCAAACCCTAGGTTTGTGTGTATGTGACGACTCTTCGATTCTTTCAAAAGCTCTAGAAAAAGACTAGGCACCCAAACCCTAGGTTCGTGTGTATGTGACGACCTTTCGATTATTTCAAAAGCCCTAGAAAAAGACTAGGTACCCTAACCCTAGGTTCGTGTGTATGTGACGATCTTTTGATTTTTACACGCCCTAGTAAAAGATTAGGAACCCTAAGTCCTGGTACGTTAGGCAGATTTCTATCTTTTTGTGTTAAAACCAAAAATAATAAATGAATAAAAAATTAAAAAAAGGGGGCAAAGAAAATCTCCACTTTAATGTTGGTATTTTTTCCCTTTTGTCCCAATTTCTTTAATTTTCTAAGATTTCATAAAATTTTTAGAATTATCTTAAAAACTTTCTCATTTTCTAGGTTTTTTCTAAAAAACTTCTCTCAATTTTCTAGGATTTATTTTTCTAAAAATTCTCTCAATTTTCTAGGTTTTTTTCTAAAAATTCTTTCAATTTTCTAAGGTTTTTCTAAAAATTTTTCTTAAAAATCTAAAAAGACTTTTTCCTAATTTCCTAGATTTTCCTTAAAAAAAAAAATTTCAAACCCTTTATTTTTCGTGATAAAATAAATTGTTCCTTTTATTGTTTGTTCAAATCTTAGTGTCCCTACTATTTTACACTCCATTGCATAGGTACCTAAAGCTAAGTTTTGCATATCCAAATTATCACAGCAATCATCATCATCACAGCAATCATCATCATAAATCAAATCATCATCATATCATATAGGGAATTCTAAGTATACGTCTACGTTTGTTATATCATAAAAACATGCTTTGAATTTGAAACATCATGGATAGGTAACCTACCGAAGGTCGCTAACGAGAGATGTGGTAGTCGGGCTCCCGCAAAAGAACGTCAGCAGCGATAGAATTGGTAGGAGGCTCGTAGCGTCTCATCCCGCGGTATACTATGCGATGAGGGACCAGATCATAGGTATGCGGGTTAAAAGGTGCTGGATGACCCTCTCCAACGTCTGGATCCAGGAAGTCGGCTACCACAGCCTCGGCGGCAGCGTCTACAGCCCACCTGTGCCTCAGCAGTAGCCCGTGCCTCCACATCGGCTGCCTAGCAAGAAGCACGCTCTACCTCAAGCAGGAGAGCATCCATCGTAGCGCTAAGCTGCGTAGCATTAACCCCACTGGCAGGCTGACTAGCGAACATATCTTCGAGAGTCCTCATGGAGGAGCTCCCAGTGGCAGAGGGGCCCTGTCGTGCTCCAAGGTCGTCATCTCCCTGGCCTTGTCCCGCCATGAAGAGGAACGGGATCACAAATAGAAGAGTGAACATCGTGAGAAAGCTAGGAAGTAAGAAAAGGGAGCTTAGAAGTTTGGGAGAACAAGAGGAGAGCAAGAGAGAGCTAGAGAGAGAGAGAGAATGCACGAGTGAGGCCCAAACCGCGCGCTTGAGGGACTGTATACGCGCCTCAAATTTGGCGGTCGCCACATTAGAAGTGAGCGACCGCCCTGTTTCCCAAAAGACACATGGCAATCGCCATATTGGAAGGTTTTTACCCAGCGGCTGCCATGTGAGAAGAATTTCGTCCTGGCGACCGCCAGGTTTTCAAAAGTCACATCATGTCAGTTTTGCATAATGGCGTTCTGGGTTTCCTTGAGGGGCCGTTTAGGCATTTTTAATATTATATGTATGATTATTGTATTTTATTTTAATTGTAGGTGTTTTTTATTGTTGTGAGCACTTTGTTAACAAAAATAATTTTCAAAAATGCATTTTCTTTATCATATGTTATTTATTTTGTGCAAATTAACTCTGTATATGTTATTTTATGTGCATTTTTAAAAACATTTTGTTAAGCAAATAATAATTTTCAAATCTTATTTTTAGAATGATTTCCTTAAAAAAAATTTATTTTTGCTACTCCATCTTTTTACGATGTTTCCATTCTGATAAATTTAATTTTAAGCTGTAACTAGATTTCTAATTATTTTTATCACACAGCTTGTCCCGAATTTTTATGTTTTAACTCGACCTATTAATTCACAATTTTCCTCCAATAAATTTAATTTTAAGCCATAACTAGGCTTTTGATTATTGTTATCTCAGGTTTCGTCCTAAATTTTCAGGTCTTAACTTGATCTATTAATTCGCGATTTTGTTACGATAAATTTAATTTTAAGCCGTGATTAAATTTTTGATTATTTTTATCTCATGTCTTGTCCTGAATTTTCAGGTTTGAACTCGGCCTATTAATTCGCCGTTTTCCTACGATAAATTTAATTTTAAGCCGTAACTAGGCTTATAATTATTTTTATCTCGTGCCTTGTCCCGAATGTTTGGATCTTAACTCGACCTATTAATTCGCGATTTTCTTCCGATATATCTAAATTTAAGTCATAAATTTGGCTTAATTATTTTTATCCAGTATCTATCCCGAAATTATGAGGTCTTAACTCGACCGATCAATTTCTTTCCCGTTTAAGGTAATTTTTTGGATCTTAACTCGATCCTTTTAAAATTATTTTATTCCAAATCGAGTTCTTAGATCTTAACTCGATCTTTGGCTTGTTCGCGCTCCCTTTAGATCTTAACTCGATCTTTAGGATTTGTTCGATCATACCAGCACCTGCATCATGTTAACATCTATATCATGTTACACTTTCTTGCATCTTTGCCCCAGGAACTACGTTTTGGTATGATCCCTGGCGAAGGGGTACGTAGGCAACTCGATGAAAGTTCGAGTACGACCAACATCACACGTATGCTTGACGGTTCGGTCAAATAGCTGTTGTCTCTGAGTCTTTGATATAACTTGTATCACGTGTCGCTATACGAGTTATATCAAAGAGGGGCAACTGTAGACACCCAAATTTGATCCCGCCTAATCTTAAGTGAATTCGATGATGAAAACGGTTAGAATGGTGTCTCAATTCGATCATCGGGAAGTGATCCAAGCTCGGTAATTGAACCCGACCATCAAAAATCATCAAAAACCATAAGAAACATTCAAAACTAATGAAGTTGTACCAAACTATCGATAACTTGTTGCACAAGTCATTGCCAGAAGTGGCGACCGCCATGTTCATTATGGCGACTGCCAATAGAACTTTGTGGAATCTTTTTCAACACGGCAACTGCAAATTTAAATATGGCGACCGCCGACTCACATTATGGCGGTTGCCAACTCCAAATGGCCTGACATGCCTTAGAACGTGGCAGCATCTCATTGGTTGAAGAACTCTATAAATACCGTATCTCTGGCACGTTTTCAAGGACATAAAGTTATAGAGAGGTTTAGTGAGAGAAGCTCTACCGAGTCGTCGAGCAATCCCGAGCCCCGACGCCGAAACCCTGCCTAAATACCGAGATCCGAGCCTCCGATAGTCCCAAATCCTTGCATGGATCATCGCCCGAGGATCAAATTACTCACCCACATCCCCCGACTTGAGGATTCCTTAGCAATTCAGGTTTTCTTCTTGGATCCTCGGTCCCCCTAGCTCCATCTTCTCTCTTTTGGAGTGATCGGGTAAATTTTCACGTATTCATTTCAATTACAATCTTGTTTTACTTTATATTTTAGCTTATGTAGTTTACTTGTTTTGTTAGTTTACTTACTCACGTTTTAAGCTTATCATAAGTTGTTAAATCATTAAATAGTGCTAATATTTTTTTTGACAATTACAACTTATCAATGTTTTTAATTATTATAATCCAATGCACTTACATAAAAAAGATTGTAATAGTCAATATTACATCCATTTAAATTCTAGTATTTTACTCTATTTCTTTTTCTTTCATTTTACATTAATTTAATATTCTAATATTTAATTTTCTTTTAGTCTAAATTTTATTTCAATAGCATTTTATCTCATTTTCTTGTATTAATTAGTTTAATGTTCTATTTTATTTTCTTCTAATTTAATGTTTATTTTCTTCTAACATTACTCTAATTTTTCTTTTTTATAGTACTTTATTTATTAGTTTTAAATTTCTTTTATAGCATTTTTTATTTCCTCTTTTTTTTAAGTTTTAATTTTATATCTCATTTAAATATTAGCATTTCTTTTTTCTTTTTTACTTTAATTTCAGTTCTTTTGTTAGCACCAACTTAAATGCTCTTTTAATATTAGCTTAAATGTTCTTTTAATTTAATGTTATTTTAATTTTATTGTTTTATTTTTTTTCCTTCCCTTCTTTTCTTTTAGTGTAATCTCATTTTTTATGCATTCATTTATTACTTTCTTTTGTTATTAGTTTTTGTTACTTGTCTTTTCTCTAATTAAAATGTTAATTTAATTTTTCTTTGTTAGTATTTCTTTTAATGTTAATAGTTGTTTTTCTTACAAAATTTTATTTTTTTACAGCCTTATAATCATTTTGTTTAAGCTTCTTTTTTTATTGTAAACCCAAAAATCATAAAAGATTCTTTCTAAGTTAGTTTTCATCCTTTAAATAGCATCATAATTTTCTCTTTGAAAAACCCATTATTCTTTTCATTTCTTTTATTTTATTTCATTTTTCTTTTCTTTTATTCTCCCTTAAAAAAATAAATTGATTAACAATCAAAGTTCATTTTTTATTCAAAACCTTCTTTTGTTAAGCTTATTTTTTTTTTATAGGATTTTTCATTTTTTACCATAAAAAACTAAAAATCATTTTCTTTCATTTTGCTATTTCGATTCTTTCTTTTCATTTTAAAACTTAAAAATCATAAAAATGCAAAAAAAATATAAATAATTAGGTTTTCTAACCTTTTGCATTATGTTTTTGTTTCTTCTTCGCTTTTCTGTCTTTAGATTCTCAAAATTCTCCTTTATTATAAAACATTTTTATTTTAGTTTTATTTGTTAGTAAACTTTTTTTTTTAAAACATAAAATCTTTATACATCTTTTCTTTTTTTTTTTTTTACATTTAGTAGTTACTTTAAAATCTTGTTTAAAATGGTTTAGCTTATTTTTGTTAGCAATCCATATTTAGGTAATTTTAGCAACTCTTAGCATATTTTTGATCTTTTATTTTAATTATGTTAGCTTAGGTTGTTTTCATAAATATTGCATGAGAATGTATTTCATGTATCTTTTAGATAGAAATTGCATGTAATAGGATTTAGGATAATCCTTTTGACACTTATTTATTTTGAAGTATTATGTACATATTTTATATATTTTTTATATTTGATTTTGAATGTTCTCTTTTCACTCCCATTTTCTTTATTTGCATGCATTTGAGAAATCATATTAAAGAACCAATGATGATTAGTAGAGGCCAATCTTACGGTTGGACAAATGGGGTGCCTAACACCTTCCTCGATTCGTACCTTAGCTCCTAAACTCTCTTTCTCTGGTTAACGCTTTAAAGATCAGTAGACAATTTTGTTTTTCTTAATTTTTCTCAAAAACTAAGTGGCGACTCTATTTTCAGCAAAAAAGAGTTTTCAAAACTTGATTTTCAAGGTGTTAAAAGATTTTCTAAACATTCTTTGAATTCCTTATTTTTGAACATTTTCCAAAATGACTCCTAAATTCCAACGCCACAGCATCAGCCTTCTTCTTCTGCTCCCTACTGTTCTTCTTGATATGGCCAGTCTTGCCATAACCCCAGCATTTAGTCTGCCATCCCGACCTGGACTTGCTTCTGCCTCTTTTGGACTTAGACCTGCCCATGTTCTGATTTCTGTCATTACCTCTACCTCGTGCTTCAATATTTAATATCATACCAGCATTCGGTCCCGAAATAGATACCTTACCCGAATCTCTCTTGCGAACCTCCTCGCACAATATCAAATCCCTGACATCGTCGTACTTCATTTGTTCTTACCGATTGTAGACACTCCAATTTGACCCCGCCCAATCTTAGGTGAATCCGATGATGAAAATAGGTGGAATAAGTGCTTCAGTTCGATCCTCGGGAAGTGATCCAAGCTCGGTAATTGAGCCCAACCATCAAAAATCATCAAAAATCTTCAAAACCAATGAAGTTATACCAAACCATCGATAACTTGTTGCCCAAGTCATTGCCAGAAGTGGCGACTGTCATGTTCATTGTGGCGACCGCCAATAGAACCTTGTGGAACCTTTTTAAACATAGCGACCGCTAACTCTAACATAGCGACTGCTAATTCACATTGTGGCGGCCGCCAACTCTAAATGGCCTGACATGCCTTAGAACATGGCAACGTCTCATTGATTGAAGAATTCTATAAATACTGTACCTCTGGTACATTTTCATGGACAGAAAATTATAGAGAGGTTTAGTGAGAGAAGCTCTGCCGAATCACCGAGCAATTTCGAACCCCGATGCCGAAACCTTGCTGAAATACCGAGATCCGAGTCTCCGAAAGTCCTAAACCCTAGTTTGGATAATCGCCCGAGGATCAAATTGCTACCCACATTCCCCAACTTGAGGATTCCTTAGCAATCAAAGTATTCTGCTTAGATTTTCGGTCCTTTTAGCTCTATCTTCTCACTTTTGAAGTGATTGGATTAATTTTCACGCATTCGTTCTAATTACATTATTGTTTTACTTATGTTAAAATTCATGTTTTAGTTTATGTAGTTTACTTGTTTTGTTGGTTTACTTACTTACATTTTAAATTTATTATAAATTGTTAAATCATTAGATAGTGCTAATATTTTTGACAATTACAACTTATCTATGTTGTTAATTGTTATAATCCAATGCACTTATATAAAAATAGTTGTAGTAGTTAATATTACATCAATTTAAATTGTAGTATTTTATTTATTTATTTTTCTTTTCTTTAACATTAATTTAATCTCTTAGCATTTAATTTATTTTAGCCTAAATTTCATTTCAATAGTATTTTATTTCATTTTCTTGTACTAATTAGTTTAATGCTCCATTTTATTTTCTTCTAGCTTAGTGTTTATTTTCTTCTACCATTATTTTAATTTTTCTTTTTTTAGTACTTTATTTATCGGTTTTAAATTTTCTTTATAACATTTTTATTTCTTCTTTCTTTTAAATTTTAATTTTTTTGTTTTATTTAAATATTAGTATTTCTTTTTTCTATTTCTTTTAATTTCAGTTCTTTTGCTAGCACCAACTTAAATACTCTTTTAATATTAGCTTAAATGTTCTCTTAGCTTAATGTTCTTTTAATTTCATTTTCTTCTTCTTTTTCTTCTCTTCTTTTCTTTTAGTGTAATCTCCTTTTTTAAACATTCTTTTATTACTTTATTTTGTTATTAGTTTTTGTTACTTGTCTTTTTTCTAAATTAAAATATTAATTTAATTTTTCTTTATTAGTATTTCTTTTAATGTTGATAGTTGCTTTTCTTACAAAATTTTATTTTCTTAATAGCCTTATGATCATTTTGTTTGAGTTTCTTTTTTTTTTTTTTATTGTAAACCCAAAAATCATAAAAGATTCTTTTTAAACTAGTTTTAATCCTTTAAATAACCTCGTAATTTTCTCTTTTAAAAACTCCATTATTCTTTTCATTTCTTTTATTTTATTTCTTTTTCTTTTTCTTTTATTCCCCCTTTTAAAAAATAAATTGATTAACAATCAAAGTCCCTTTTTATTCAAAACCTTCTTTTGTTAAGCTTATTTTTTTTTATAAGATTTTTTTTCTTTCTTTACCATAAAAACTTAAAAATCATTTCCTTTCATTTTCCTATTTCGATTCTTTCTTTTATTTTGTTAAAACCTAAAAATCATAAAAATACATAAAAATATAAATAATTAGGTTTTCAAACCTTTTGCATTATATTCTTGTTTATTCTTCACTTTTCTTTGTCTTTAAATTTTTAAAATTCTCCTTTGTTATAAAACATCTTTATTTTAGTTTTATTTGTTAGTAAACTTTTTTTTTTTAAACATAGAATCTTTATACATCTTTTCTTTTTTTTACATTTAGTAGTTATTTTAGAATTTTGTTTAAAACGGTTTAACTTATTTTTGTTAGCAATCTATATTTAGGTAATTTTAGCAACTCTTAGCATATTTTTGTTCTTTTATTTTAATTATGCTAGCTTAGATTGTTTTCATAAATATTGCATGTGAGAGTGCTTCATGTATCATTTAGTTAGAAATTGCATGCCATTAGATTTAGGATTTTACTCTTTTATTTGTTTTGATTTGGAATGCTATGTATATATATTATGTATTTTTCATACTTAATTTTGGATATTCTCTCTTTATCTCTATTTTTTTTATTTGTATACATTTAAAAAATCATATTAAAGAACCAATGATGATTAGTAGAGGCCAATCTTACGGTTGGACGAACAGGGTGCCTAACACCTTTCCCGATTCGTATCTTAGCCCCCGAACCCTCTTTCTCTGGTTAACGTTTTAAAGATCAGTAGCTAATTTTGTTTTTCATAATTTTTTCCAAAAATTAAGTGGCGATTCTATTTTCAACAAAATGGATTTTTAAAATTTAGTTTTCAAAGTGTTAAAAGATTTTTTTTAAAACATTCTTTGAATTCCTTAATTTTGAACATTTTTTAAAATTAACCCCAAATTCCAACGCTACAGTAATTTTTGGCGACTCTGCTGGGGATCAATTTATAAAAACAAAAAAGAGGGCTAAATTTGAAAATATCATTGGTTCTTAATAAAAGTTCTCATTTGCATTTTCGCATGCATATGCATTGATCTTCAAACCCCCCTGCCTGGTCGACTTGATGCCCTGAACGTTAATCCGTTTCAGAAATTGTTGGGGAGACGGGCAACCCTTGCTGACTGTACGGTATCATAGGTGCAGTAAAAGAATTCGGACGTACTGTTTGATCATGCCCTAAACCACTCCAAACATGGAAGGTTATACCCTGCTCTATTCAGAAAGTACCATGTTCAATTGACCAAAATTGGCTTTTCGCATATAGTGAACTTAGAACTCTCCGTTAGGTGCTACTAACCCTGGTAGGATTATGTGTTTTTCTTTATTGTATGTTTTATCTGCGTATTGTTAGGATTGTTTTGTTTGGGCCTACACTATTTTCTTTCCCGGGTTTGGCCCGGGTTTTCCGTTATCCTTTAATTAGGTTAGCCTTTCCTTCGGATTTTTACCTGGACTTTACCTTCCACCACATTCGCTTTTCACACCATAGTCTTCTTCTCAGGGGTCATGCCCGTGTTTCGTTCTAAAGCCTCTAGGGTAGTTTCTCTCTCCTCTGGATTTTTCCCGGGTCGTTGGTTTTCTCCGCTTTTGTTTAGGCTTGCTTCTCTCGAAGCCTTGCCATACCCATGTGAGCTAGTCTTGTTATCCTACCAGGGTGTTACCCATTTTTCCTCTAGAAACCTAGATTGAACCGGTCTTTTGAGGGTTAGAACTACTTCCCCCACCGGAGTGCTGTCTGTTTAGATAAACCATCCCTCTAGAAGTTGATTAAATCTTCTCCTTAGCCGTCATCCTTGTTATCCTGTTGTTATGTTGCCAACTTGAGCCCGACAGGGGCATTGTTTCAGTCTCTGTGTTTATTTGCTCATGATTTTCTGTCTTGGGAATCTGAGATATCTGCTATCTGTTGTCAGAATGCTTGCTCGAAAAGTATCTGATACTGGTTATTTTGCAATCCAAGAATCTAGATTTTTCTGAGAGTTTACCATTGACCTGAGAAGAGTATACTTAACACGCATTTGGAAAAGATCAAAATCAGGTAGACTTCACAAGATATCTGAACAGCCTGAACAGTCAAATTGAAATGGCAAAAAATGAGGTGAACCTGACGGCTCTGATGAGATCCATGACTAAGATACAAAGAGCTATGGAGCAGCAGACCCAGGCCCAAAACCAATGTCAGGCACAAATTCGGGCGATTCAGGCCTGTATGCTTGGCACAAATGCACAATCAGATGAGACGAATGAGAACAGAGAGGACTTTTGGGATGACAATTAGATCCCCGATGGACCATAAGTTATTCCACCACCACCGCGGATCCCTCGTCAGGTTGTAGTCGAGGAAGAAAACACTACGCAGTTTAGAGAATCTGCATTGATTGAGAAGATCGACCGAATGGAGAAGGTCCTTAAAAAAGCCAAGGGAGTTAAGGAATATATGCTCGATGTAGGGGGATTCTGCCTGTTCCCAGACGCTATACTCCTGAATAAGTTTAAAATGCCGGATATGGAGAAGTTCGATAGAACCAAAGATCTCCGAATTTATCTCCGAATGTATGTTGGTACCCTGGCGCCAATGGAGATTGATGATCAGCTTAAGGCCTAATTGTTCCATCGGTCGCTTTCTGGGGCTGCGCAAAGATGGTTTTTTTTTCTTTGGAAGTGGCCGAAACAAGGACTTAGGAGGGGACATAGCCATGGTTTTTGTTAGTCAGTATAGCTACAATGTCCAACTGAACGTTACTACCCGAGAACTTGAGACGACTCGACAGGAGAACATGGAGTCTTTTGTTGACTTCCTGACCCGATGGAGGGGTAAGGCTGCCAAAATGATAAACAAGCTCACTGAGAAAGAGCAGGTGAGGATTGTGGTTAAGAATCTGCAGTCTCCGTTAAAGCACTACCTCATCACGCTGTCGCTTTTTACCTTTGAGCAGTTGTTCGACGTTAGGGTACAAATTGAGGACGCTATCCAATCTGGTGACATCGAGAAAATAGAATCCAGTCAAAAACCACCAAGAATGGCTTTCCCTGCAACCAACTAAGATCAATCCACTACAACCAACCTCGTGTCTCGCTCAAACGAGGTAAACTTGCTGAACCCATCTCCTTCCGCCCAACAATCATATAATAGCCAACAGCAACAAAAGCCGAGAAGGATCTTCACCCCCCTCAACATTCCATTATCCACCGCCCTGAGTCGACTCATTGAGAATGGGCTTATCAAGCCATTAGACCCCAAGCCTGTTCCTGACCCCCTACCGCCAAGGTTTAATACTTCCCAATACTGCGCCTTCCACCAAGGTCACAGGCACCTAACTGACAAGTGTTTGAGACTCTGATACCAGATCCAAAACCACATTGACAACAAAGTGATCCCACCACCATCTGTCACCCCAAAATCGAATGTCACTACTAACCCACTGCCGAATCATGCTAGGCAGGCTGGGGAAAATTACATGTCTTTGGGTAAATCAGAGGACTCGAGTTAGCACATCTGTTCAGCGCACCTACCACGTCCTCATGTTTCAATAACCGAGGATCAGACAGCATGCTCATTCATGATGATTAGAGGCAGTCGAGACAGGTTGAAAGAATAAAATGATAATGCCTGGGAATAGTATCAACTGATAACCCAAATCTACCAACAAGAGAAGAAGCGCAATGAAGAAGATGACTGGCTATTGGATTACCCGAGTCGACCTTATGGGTTTGGCCATATGCTTGATGGAATCACCCTATCGTAACTTTTTGAGGAGAAAGTGTACATCAATAAAATGCAGTCATACTGGCTGGTAAGAATCGTGTTGAAGTCAGATGGAATAGAGTGGACTGATTTCTTGGCTACTCGGGAACAGCAACTGAATTTTATTAAAGAGGACATCTGAGAGAAAATTGATAATACATGGGCTATTGAAGATGTCGAGGAAAGAAGGGAAAGGGTAGCCGTTAGTGACTTAAATGATTTGTGGGCGTTTGAAAGCCCTTTGCACGTAAACGAAGTGAGATAGACTGATAATGTGATGCCAGGGTTATGGGATCCCGAAGACAGCGTAGAACACCTAACTAGAAGTGGACGACATTTTAAGCCAGCTCAGCTAGAGAAGGGACAGCCAAGTGGAAAAGGAAAAGAGACAGAGCAAGAGGAGGAGGATGATGTCGTATTGAGATAGTTGAAAAAGACGCAAGCCAACATCAGTAACTGGGGCTTATTGATGGCTTCGCATAAGCACAGGCAAGCTATTTTGAGGGTGTTGAACAAGACCAGTGTCCCGATAGATGCAACCCCCGTGTAGCTCATTGGGCTTATTCTGCAAGCCACCGAATCAAAAGTCATTTCTTTTTCTGATAAGAATTTACCTGCTGAAGGAAAAAGTCACAACAAGTCGCTTCACATCACCGTCAAGTGCCTAGAAAAATGGGTCCTAGTAACCTTCATTGATAATAGGTCTGCCATGAACGTTTGCCCATTGAGAACGATCGCCTGCTTAGGGATGAGGCCAGACCAGTTCACTCCTTGCAATCAAGGGGTGCGAGCCTATGACAACATAAGAAGGGATGTGCTAGGACTGGTGCCATTCGCCATTTCAGTAGGACTTCTGGAGACGTCAGTTGAGTTTCACGTACTAGATGTGTCGCCCTCCTTCAATTTGCTGCTGGGCAGGCCGTGCCTGCATGACCCAAATACCTAGGCGGTACCGTCTACCCTTCACCAAAAACTAAAATTGATAAAGAACGGGGGAGTTTTGACCATCCACGGAGAAGACAGTATTCACCCCTCGAGAGGAGGAGAGGGCACAACTCTATTGGGAGTTCAGCATAGTGAAGATGATGTGTTACTCAGTAGTTTTCAATTTGATGAAAAACAGGTTGTTCAGATGCTGATGAATGAAAAAGAAAGGCATGTCAACCCGCGGGCTGTAACAATGATGAGAAAAATGTCCTTCTTCCCGGGCATGGGATTAGGGCATAAATAGCAAGGTATCCTGGAACCCATTCAGGTATTACCGACTTTGCACCGTTTTGGTCTCGAGTATAAACCAACGGAAGAAGATCTGAAAGGGCCTATAAGGGGGCGAAAGGCCAATTATTTTGAGACGCTCAATGGGTACTTCGTCAAGGAAGGAGAAGACTTTCCATACCGCGATTTTCCAGAGTCGTGGATTGACGAAGAAACCAATCAAAAGCTGCCAAGGTTGGAGATCTTTTTTAGCCATCTGTTGTCCAATACCAAGGAGAAAGAGATAGTGAAAGGGAAAGAAGAAATTGAGAAGGTTTAAGGAGAAGACTGGGCTGACAAGCTTGATGGTACTGATATGGGGGTGCTGTTTAATGAGAAGGTGGCCCAGCTACATATAACCGACTCGGACTGCTTCATGATGGGCTTTAGCGCACTGGCAGATTGCACCAAGCTCATCATCGATGTGGCCGCAAAAGAAGTAAAGAATTGGACCATCGAGTCTTGTAACGTGTAGGTTGTCTATCCTGAGTCCAAGTTTGATTCGGAGTCTGTATTCGAGGGCACATCTGTTAGTGCTTTCCCCCCTTCTTTTGTTATTGACTTTGTAATTTCCTCTGCTTTTAATGAGATGAACGTGTGTTCTGGTTACTCTACTTTATTTGATTTATTTCATACGCTTTTTGACAATTTCGAGTTCGACGGGGATATCCCTGAAGAAATAAAATTTTTAATAAAAAGAGAAGAAGAAATGCGTACTCAACCAATAATTGAAGAAACTTTATCAATAAATCTGGGTAATGAAATTAACCCACAAAATGTTCAAATCGGTTCTTCTTTATCCTCAGTTGAGTAAAGGCAACTAATAACTTTATTAAAACAATTCAAAGATGTATTTGCATGGTCTTACGAGAATATGCCCGAAATTGATCCTGACATTGCCCAACACCATATCCCCTTATACCTTGATGCTAAACTGATCAAACAAAAATTAAGACGGATTCGGCTAGAATGGGTTCTGAAGATCAAAGAAGAAGTTGCCAAACAAATCAACGCTGGGTTCCTAATGGTAACGGAGTATCCAAAATGGGTAGTCAACATCGTGCCAGTTTTAAAGAAGGACGATTGTATCTGAGTCTGCGTGGATTTTTGGGATCTCAACAAGGCCAACCCAAAAGACGATTTTCCACTGCCACACATTGATGTTTTGGTAGTAGTACAGTGGGGCACGCCTTGCCATTTATGGATGGTTTCTCCAGATATAACCAAATTCTAGTGGATCCCGAGGACAGAGAAAAGACAACATTTACCACACCCTTGGGCACCTATTGTTATCGTGTAATGTGTTTAGCTTAAAAAATGCAGGGACAACCTATCAAAGAGCTGCCACTACTTTACTGCATGACATAATACATAAGGAGGTCGAAGTGTACGTGGATGATATGTTAGTCAAGTCAAAAGATCGAGATGGCCACATTGCAGTACTACGAAGATTCTTCGAAAGGATTCGAAAGTACAAGATGCGACTCAATCCACAGAAATGTGCCTTCGGAGTTACTGCCGGAAAGATGCTTGGATTTATGATCACTCAACGGGGTATCAAAGTCGACCCTTCAAAGATTAAAGAAATTTTAGAAATGCTTCCTCTGAGGACCGAGCCAGAAGTCAGTGGCTTTCTGGGTAAGATACAGTTTATCAGCCGATTCATTGCAAAACTGACAACTACCTACGAGTCACTCTTCCATCTGCTGAAGAAAGGGGTCAAATTCGAATGGGATCAGAAATGTCAAGACGCCTTTGATGCTGTACGACAGTAACTGTAAAATCCTCATGTTCTAGCTCCTCCTGAACTTGAAAGGCCATTGATCCTCTACTTATTAGTGAATGGTTCAGCCATGGGATGTATGTTGGCACAATAAGGTAAAACTGGAGTCGAAAAGACTGTCTACTACTTAAGTAAGAAGATGACAGGGTTGAAAATATGATACACACCACTGGAGAAGACATGCTGGGCCTTGGTTTGGGCTTCCCAAAAACTGAGGCACTACATGTTGCCTTTCACAGTAAATATCATCTCCTGGATGGACCCGTTGAAGTATTTATCTGAAAAGCCAGCACTAACAGGAAGGTTAGCCCGATGGTTGCTGCTGTTATCTAAATTTGATCTTCAGTATGTCACCCGAAAGTCAGTCAAGGGCAGAGCACTGGCAGAATTCCTAGCTGACCAACCAGTCGAAGGAGCTGAAGACACAGAATTCTAATTTCTTGACGAACAGCTAATGAAAATTGGGGATGACAAATGGACTCTATATTTTGATGGCGCGTCCAATCAATATGGCTACGGAATAGGAGTCCTCCTTGCCACTCTCGGCGAATCGCATGTCCCCTTATCATTGAAGCTCCATTTTGAAGTCACCAACAATTAGGCTGAGTATGAAGCATGTTTAGCTGGATTGGAGGCAGCCTTAGAACTAGGGAAAGGAAGTTGAAATTCATCGGAGACTCAGCACTAGTGGTTTCACAAGCTAGAGAAGAATGGAAAGTCAGGAACGTGACATTGATTCTCTACCATTAGGAACTAGAGAAGCTGATACCGTGTTTTGAATCAATAATCTTTACCCATGTGCCAAGATTGCAGAATAAGTTCGCCGATGCACTGGCCACCCTAGCATCCATGATTAACATACCGCCCAGAGTCTGAATGAGGCCCTTGATAATTGAACAGAAAAGAAGGCCGACATATGAAATGACAGCCGCAATTGAGGATAGCACTGATGATCTTCCATGGTATTTCGACATTCAGAACTTCGTGCCGAAGGGAGAGTATCCTAAGTTGGCCAGCAACAAGGACAAAAGGGCAATACAAAGATTATCTGCACAATTTGTCATTTGCGGTGGCAGATTATATAAACGAGAACATTGTAGGGTCAATAAGCTGTGTGTAAACACGGAAGAGGGCCAAGAACTGATAAAATAAATACATGCAGGAGTCTGTGGGCCACACATGAGTGAAAATAAATTAGCCAAGAAGATCCTACGACAAGGATACTTTTGGATGACAATGGAGACAGGTTGTATATAGTTTGTGCGGAGGTGCCACAAATGCCAGATTCACGTAAACCTTATGCACGTTTTCCCGTCTCAGTTGTACAATCTGACGCCACCATGGCCATTCTTAGTATGGGGCATCGACATGATTGGCAGAGTAACACTGAAGGCATCCAATGGACATGAGTTTATCTTAGTGGCCATCGACTATTTTCCCAAGTGGTTGGAAGCAGCTTCCTACTCGGTATTGAAAGTCTCCCATGTTACTAAGTTCATCAAGCAAAATATTATTTACCGATACGGAGTTCCTCATGAGGTCATCTCAAATAATGGCTCACATTTCTAAGGGGAGGTCTTGGATCTTTTTGAGAAATACCGGATAGTGGCTCATAAGTTCTTACCATATCGGCCGCAGACCAATGGAGCAATCGAAGCAGCAAACAAGAATATTAAAAAAATTCTGCAAAAGATGATCAACTCACATAAAGATTGACCGGAACATCTACCATTTGTACTCTGGGGATACCGAACGTTGATCAGAACTTCAACCGGAACTACGCCATACTCTTTAGTGTACGGGATGGAAGCTGTGCTTCCTATCGAGGTGGAAATCCCTTCGCTAAGAGTAGTGGCTGAGGCCAATATTTCAGAAGCAGAATGACAGAGGAACCGAATGGAAGAGTTGCTCTTGTTTGATGAAAGAAGGCTACATGCTCTATTTCATGTACAAGGTTATCAAAGGAGGATAGCTCGGGCATTCAAGAAGAAGGTCAAGACTCGGGACCTCAAAGAAGGAGATTTGGTTCTCAAAGAAATCAGAGCTCTTATCTTCGACCTAAGAGAAAAATTCAAGCCAAACTGGTCCGAACCATTTCTGATCAAAACCATCATGACCGGTGGTGCAATCATCATTATGGATCTGGATGCCAATGTATTCTCCACTCCAGTTAATCTCGATCACCTCAAAAAGTACTATTCTTGAGGTAAAAATAAAGATAAAATAAAAACTCACTAAGTTAAAAACCAAAAAAGGTAACTCAGGCAAAAGTTAGAGCAGCCCGTAAGGCTGAAAACTCGAATGGATGACCTTGGCAAAAGTTAGGGCATCACAAAAGGAGAGTGTCAATACTCGAGTGAAAATCGATCCCGAACTACGTTATGGCCTGATTTCACTTTTTTTTTGGGATACGTAGGCGGCTTCTTTTAAAGAAGTCCGGCTGCATTCTTTGTCTTTAACCATTTTGAATCTGAATAAGACCAATGCAAATTAATTTCTAAATTTTGATAATAAAGTCATTAAAACTTTAGATAAATTTAAACAATCTTAAACATAAAGTGGGAGTTGGTCATTACTTCGATCAGAATTACAAAGTTTTTGAATAAAAAGAAGGGCACGCAAGTCCCAAACTCTACAAACAAAATAAAAAAGAAAGCTATGAAATTTTTGAAATAAAGCAAGGGGCCTCAAGTTCTCCTTCCTTTTGCTGCTTGTTTTTCTTCTTCTTTATCTTTCTTCTCCCGATCCTGCATCAGCCATGTCTTGTATTCAGCGAAAAGATCGGGACACTGCAACTCATGTATCTCCATTATTGAGCGAGATGGCCAGGCATCCTGATATGATGATGGAAACGGGGCCCGTAGTATGGATGAGAACAGACGTCCTCGAATATTGGGAAAGATGATCTGATTGCGACCGAACTGCCGCATGATCCGATGTGGGTAATAAAAGGTAGTTTAACGCAGGCTGACCAGTAGAACACCAGGGTGGTCCATAGTAGTCAAAGTCATGGCATGAATCTGCCACCAAGGGCACTACCATGTAATAACTGGACTGAGCAGAGAAGAAAGAAACTGTCGTCAAGCTACCTCTGTGTTACATATCTGATAACGGTGGCGGAAAAGGAAAGATGCAGCACTGTGTCTGTCAGTAGGGGGTTTTGCATAAGATTTACCTTCTCCATCAACCAGATCTGCAGCAAAAGTTAGACTAGTGAGAGAAAAGCTTCACAGTATGACAGAGAGCTAGGTGAAGAGAAAGGTTTGAGTTTACTTGAAGAAGTAAAGGGCTGCCAGCAAAGGTAGTAGTCTCACCACGATAAAAAGCATCTAAGCCTAACAGTGTTTTAGCTAAGATAAGAGGAACGAAGTCCTTTCCTATCCACATTTGACCGGCAATGTCAACCAATGCACAGCTAACTCGCCCGTCAGGAGAGACAAGAAGATACCGGGCAAGAAGACAGAAGCAAAGGGCATAATGTCGTCGCAGCTGAAAATTGAGGTCACTAAGGTCACGGTGGGATAAAATCTCTCAACAAGCCACGGAATGTCAAGGCAGTCACCCAATGTCAAAAAGGAGGCTTCCATCCTAGACAGACCACAAAGTCGCATCACCTACTACCGAGCCGAAAGGGAAAAAGTGGGAACTACAACGGAGCTCCGCGAAGTCAAGTCCAAGATAGCAGCAAACTCCTCCATAGTGGGGCATAGCTCTTCAAGGCCAAACCGAAAGACGTGAGACTGAGGATCCTATAATTGGGCAGAAGCTTTCAGCAATGGTTCGTCAGTCTTTACAGCCATTAGATGAAACAAAGAGTTGATACCAAAAGGGGTAAAATTCAAACGTTTAATGTAGGAGAATGCCTCAATCCATGAAGAAAGTAAGGTAGTCATCTGAGTGTGAGTAATAGAAAATGGGGCCTCTAAGACTGTATTTATAAGGCAAAAAATAAAAAATTCGACAAAAGGCACACTCATTGTGGTGGCCACCACCTTGGAGTTGGTGACCGCCAACTTGAAAAGCACCATACAGTGATATCATCACTTTGACCAGGCGGTCGCCAAGATGGAAGTGGCGACCGCCATGTTAGATTATGGCGGCCGCCATGGTGGGTGTATTCAGTTTGCAGTTTTTGTGGCTTGTGTTGACATTCGCATTGTACATATAAGACAGTTTGAGCAGTAAATAAGAGAGAATCACACAGTAGATGAATATCAAGCAATAAAATGGCACGAAAGCCCAAAGATGCATAAAAGGTAATATAATATAAACTTGGGCACCCAGGCCCAATAAACAGTAAGTTGGGGCACGCAGGCCCATGGATCAAGTAAATGTATAAAAATGTATCAAACTGGGGCACCCAGACCCATCAAAATAAATGTGTCAGATAAATAAATGTAACTGGGGAGGGGGAAGCCCTCTCTCTCTCTCTCTCAGGCATGTCTCGGGCGGACTCGGCGGGAGAAAGGACCGGCCTCATCTGAGCAGACATCCTCGAAGAGCCGCTTGATGTCATCGTCACCATCATCACAACCGAAAGAAGAAGATATGGCTCTAGAGCAGCTCCTGGCAGAATTGACGGATCCTCTAGGGCAGGCTTTAGAAGAAGCAGCACGAGACCTGCGACCTCGAGCCGAGACTGGAACTGGGGCAGGACCCGGAACCCGTGGAGGTACTATACCAGCAGCTGGGACTGAAGGCTATGAGAAGAAAAATAGGGATCAAAATAGAGTACAAAAAAAGTGCAGAAAGAATAAATGAAGTTGTGAAGACACTTACGATAGCTGCTGGAGTAAATGAAATACCGGCTGCTCGGACAGTGGCATCAAGCTGACGGATAAGTGTTCTCTGACTGATAAAGACCAGCAGCAGATGATCCAGCCATGTCTGGCTAACCTGTAAAAAGAAGTTAGGCAGTTTAAATAGACGAACAAAGAAAGTAAGTAATCAGATAAAAGGAAAAAAGACCAAGACAAACCTGACTGAGCTCAGCTCTGAACTCAGCTGCCGGTAGAACAGGAATCGGTAGAGGAAAGTGGTAGCCGTATGCTACTGTCTAGATCTCCTATGGGATCTCCAGACCCCTCATCCCTCCACCAGCATCATCAGCAACAGCAGTAGCTTCAGTAGCAGCAGTAGCTTCAGCAGCAGCACCAGCACCAGCACCAGCACCAGCGTCAGCTACCTTCGGTACTCGTCCTCTCCTCCTGCCACCAGGGGCAGCTGGGCCAGGACCTAAGGGACCCATTAGGCGTGCCCTGGCCTAGGCTGTGTAGTCCTCTTCCGCCACCAGTAGTTGCGAAACTAGGGTCCCCACCGTCTCCAGCAGCAAGTCGACGCGGCCTAGATGATCAATCTGGCGCATGCAGGCTGAGGAAACCATCGGTATCCAAAAATGATCAAGGCCAAGCGACTGGCAAACCACTCGCTCGCGAAGATAGTACTCCCTACCGAATGGGCCCTCCAGTAGGACCCTCCTCGAGGTGAGATCTTGGCTGCGCATCAGATCTGCGCCAGCCAGATCCTCCACTCCTCGCCAGACATCCCAGTGAACCTGCAGTAACTCAAAGAATAGTAAGTAGTGAATACAGTACGGTATGATAGCCAGTGTGCAGAATACAGTGATCAGTGTGCAGTACAGAGAATAGCACAGAAAATAGTAAAAATGATACCTGCTCGGGAGTCAGCCGGTCCAAGGAGACTCAAAAGCGGTCAATATCCTTTCCCCCGGCCTTCTTCTCCTTTAGCCCTCTGGACCATCGGGCTGCTCGAGGAATAACCGGAGGAGCTGCTGCAGAGTTCACCAGGATATGAAGCCCGAGAAACTCGTAAGTCCACAGCTGCAAAGAAGAAGGTGTCAATCAGTAAATAATGGATAATAAAAGAATGAAAATGAATGGAAAAATACAGAAATTAAATCATATCTCCCAGACCCTCCAGTATCCCCCGATGCTGAGCTCCTGGGGGAACCGGGTGTGAGTCCTCATAAAGCTATAAAGGGTAGCGAGAGCAGCTCCTCCCCAATCATATGAAGTGACCCAGCCTAGACGAGCGAGGCCGCCCAAGTAATGCAAATGGATGGTGTTCTCCTTGTTCGAAAACAAGGAGGTACCAAACATATACATCAAGAAGTATCGGGTGACCCACTCGTAGTAGCGAGGCTCGGTGCACTGAAAATGACGAAAGCGCTAAAAAGAACGAGGTATATCTAATGCGATCTCTATCCATCTAAGTGGGAATGGCTCCGAGATAATACATCAGCGCATCAGCAGAGTGGCCGACGGTCGGATCAAATGGGATGGGCGCTCCTCCAACCCGAAAACCGGTAATCAGCGCAAAGTGGAGAGGCGTCAGAGTAGCCTCGAAAGTAGTAAAGTGAAAGGTATTGGTGGTATCCTACCACCACTCGGCTAGGGCTGTGAGCCAAACACGATCGTTACTCATTCTACCCAAAAGGGGTATGAAATGAGCAAAACCAGAAGCATCAATGAACGCTCGGCTAGGAGCGGGGAGGGCATCATACCACTCTAGTACCGCTCCAAAAGCAAAGCCTCCGAAACCTAGGACGTAATGACCAGCCTAAAAAGAACAGATCAAGCACATGAGATATATAGCCAATAACCAATCTTTCAAACCCTAGGTTCGTGTGTATGTGACGACCCTACGGTTCTTTCAAAAGCTCTAGGAAAAGACTAGGCATCCAAACCTTAGGTTCGTGTGTATGTGACGACCCTTCGGTTCTTTCAAAAGTCCTAGGAAAAGACTAGGCACCCAAACCCTAGGTTCGTGTGTATGTGATGAGCCGAAGGGACGACCCTTCGGTTCTTTCAAAAGCCCTAGAGAAAGACTAGGCACCCAAACCCTAGGTTCGTGTATATGTGACGACCATTTGGTTCTTTCAAGCCCTAGAAAAATACTAGACACCCAAACCCTAGGTTCGTGTGTATGTGACGACCTTTCGGTTCTTTCAATCCCTAGAAAAAGACTAGGCACCCAAACCCTAGGTTCGTGTGTATGTGACGACCTTTCGGTTCTTTCAATCCCTAAAAAAAGACTAGGCACCCAAACCCTAGGTTCGTGTGTATGTGACGACCTTTCGGTTCTTTCAATCCCTAGAAAAAGACTAGGCACCCAAACCCTAGGTTCGTGTGTATGTGACGACCCTTTGGTTCTTTCAAAAGCCCTAGAAAAAGATTAGGCACCCAAACCCTAGATTCGTGTGTATATGACGACCCTTCGGTTCTTTCAAAAGCCCTAGAAAAAGACTAGACACTCAAACCATAGGTTCGTGTGTATGTGACGACCCTTCGACTCTTTCAAACCCCTAGGAAAATACCTTAAGCACTATAACCCTAGGTTCATATGTAAGTGATGATTCTTTGATTTTTGCATGCCCTAATAAAAGACTAGGAACCCTAACCCTGGTACGCGAGGCAGATCTCTATCTTTTTGTATTAAAATAAAAAAATAAAAATAAATAAAAATAATAATAAAAAAGGGGGGCAAAGAAAATCTCCCCTTTAATGTTGGTATTTTGCCCCTTTTGTCCTAATTTTTTTTAATTTTCTTAAAATTTCTAGAATTTTCTTAAAAAATTTTCTCAAATTCTAGGATTTTTCTAAAAATTCCCTTAATGTTCTAGGATTTTCTAAAAATTTCTCAATTTTCTACGATTTTCTAAAACGTTTTAGGATTTTCTAATATCTTTCTTAATTTTTTTAGAGTTTGTTTTTAAAAAAAAATTTGTCCCAAGTTTCTACAATTTTTCTTGATTTTCTAAAATTTTTCTTAATTTTTTAGAATTTTCTAAAAATTTTCTAGAATTTTTCTAAAAATTTTTCTAAGATTTTTCTAAAATTTTTTCAAAACTTTCTAGAATTTTTCTAAAATGTTTCTAGAATTTTTCCCAAAATTCTTTTAGGATTTTTTTAGAATTTTTCCTTAATTTTCTAGGCTTTTTCTAGAAATATTTCTTAATTTTTTAAGGTTTTTCTAAAAATTTTCCTTAAAATTCTAAAAAGACGTTTTCTTAATTTTTTAGATTTTCAAAAAAATGATAATAATAATACCCCTCAAATTTCTAAAGTTTGTGGTTTTGTTTTTTAAAAAATTTACCCTAGATTTTATGATTTTCAACAACATTGCCTCTAATTTACTAGGATTTCTAATAAAATTCTTTCTTTAATTTTCATGCTCAAAAAAAAAAAAAACAAAACAAAAACAAAAACGAAAATTCAGCCTCTTAGATTTTTATGTCTTACCTCAAAAATAAAAAATAAAAAATCAATCCCTTAGTTTTATGTTTTTTCTAAAAATAAAAAAAAAAATTTAAACCCTTTATTTTTCGTGATAAAATAAATTGCCCCTTTTATTATTTGTTCAAATCCTAGTATCCCTATTATTTTAAACTTCATTGCATAGGTACCTAAAGCTAAGTTTTGCATATTTAAATATCAAAAATCGTGCACAAGTCATCACAGCAATCATCATCATCAATCAAATCATCATCATATCATATAAGGGATCCTAGGCATGCGTTTACGTTTGTTATATCATAAAAACATGCTTTGAATTTTTGAAACAGTAAAGATAGGGAACCTACCAAAAGTCGCTGTCGAGAGATGTGGTGGTCGGGCTCCCGTAACAATACATCAGCAGCAACAGAATCCGTGGGCGGCTCGTAGCACCTCATCCCGCGAGATACTATGCGATGAGGGACTGAAGAATATGTG
>JAULJZ010160936.1:0-26830 GCA_032270985.1 Heliamphora pulchella
AGCTGTCGGCTGACGTTGTTGTTAACACTTTCAGGTGATTAGCAGGGAAGGAGTAGTGGTGAACTCTATGATATTCTTAGACCCAATGTTAATAAGAGAACTCTATAATTTTCTGAGATCTAGTGTTAATAATCTCGTAGGAGTTTCTGTTTTAGCAATTTTTTTTTCTTTTTTTGAATAGTGACTTTAATTGTTTTACAAAGAGGATGGTGGGCTGTTTGTGAACCACAAAACTGTGAATTCAAGTTTTTGGAATATGTCAGCACTTTATATATTTTCTGGTGTCTTTAGGCTTTCGTGGTTTATGGGCTAAGGCCCGTAGTCCTCGGCCGGTCATGCCCGCTGATTTGGGGTGTGACATATTGAGCCAAATAAAAAGTGTACTTGCTAACGCTAGGCTTCATTAGGTCTTAATAGATAATTACCTTGTTTTATGTATGAATATGTATATTTTATCTCTACATATCATCTTTTGAGCAAAAATAGTGATATATGAAAATATATACATTTTTTCTCTACCAATTAACTACCATGGGACCCACCAAACTGCTTTGGTTAAAAGTTAATCCTAGAGTTTGCCTTGAGCCACTAAAAAGTCTTGTACTTTTCAAGACTTTTCATTGTAGAAAAATATTTTTCTATTATTTTTTGTATAAGGATATATATATTATATTTTCACATATCCTCTTTTTAACCATAATATTGATTCATAATAATATATATAATTTTTTTTTACTAATCATCTTTTGAGTTAAAATATCTTCATAGATATTTTATACTCTTTTACCTCTTTAATCTATTTTTGAGTTGCAAGAATTTTATGTAGCTATAATTTTTTTCCAAGGCCATTATCATTTTGCAACCGTTATAATCAAAACCATATTCATGTACGAAAAGTCATGCAACATTAATTATCAATGTATAACATACACTATTATGGTCCTTTTGATGACATAAAGTTGGAGGACTAACCCTTTATCCTTTGCTTATAAAAGGCCATCCATCCTTGCCCATTCTCATAGCAAATTCGGTGGAGCAAGAGTTTAGAGAGAGAGAGAGTGAGTCCTTGAGAAGAAGAAGAACAAAGAAAGAAAGAAAGAAAGAAAGAAAGAAGAAGGAAAGGAGTTTAGTGAGAGATAGTCCTTGAGAAGAAGAAAGAAAGAAAGAAAGAAGTTTCGGTTGAGCAAAAGTTAAGTCCAAACTTCTCTGATCAAGTCATCTAAGGTAGGAATTCCTACAACTCTCTTTAACCTTCTTTTCCAACACATTTCTATAATATTTAATATTATCTAAAAAGTTAAAAATCAAAATTAAAAACAAGTAGGTTTAAAATTAAAAAAATCGAATAGCAAAAAACTATACGAAATCGGTTGTTACGTTTGGTTGTTTGTTTTATCTTCCATGACTTAAATGAATATGTTGGATGCCTACATAAACCTCTTTAGTTTTTTTTTTGATTTTGAGTTATTATTGTATGTATGAACCCGTAATTTAAGTTAAATAAAAAAAAACAAATTTACCGATGAAAAATCAAGAAAAAGTCGCTTTTAAGATCTTACCCGAATCTTTAGACAAAACCAAATAGTGTTTTTTCCCAAACCTATTTTTACAGGAACTTCCTTAAGATATTTTTATCATGTGTGATTTTTGGTTGAACCTATAAAGGTGTTTAAATGCCCCAAACAAAACTGTTACAGTATTACGCCAAAATTATAGAAAAATAATCCACTTTGCCCATTTTTAGAAAATTCTAAAAAATTCGCTCAAGCCAAGATTTATATCCAGAGCTAGATTTTGAGTTATCTTTCATTTAAAATTTATTTGGAGTAATTCGGCCAAACAATCTTTCCTAAACTTTATTTTTACCAAATAATGTCATTTTTTGATCAATTCTTTTCAACAAATTTTTACCCCATTTAGAAGTTATTTCTAGTCATGCTTTCTTCATAAAACTGGTGCCTAATATGTATATCTACCATCCTCTCAAAATTCGTAATAAATTACTGGGATTTAGTATTTTACAAGTATTTTACAGTAGGACAATTCAAAGATGAATTTTTAATTTGCTGTAATGTCGGGTGATGCTTAGTGAATGATTTATTTGTGATATGCCTTTAACTTACCATACATGTTTTTTTTATATTTTTATAGCATGTGAAGCATATTTAAAAGTTGTTAGATACTCTATGTTAAGAGCATGATTAGTTGACCACGATCACGTTTAGAGAACAAAATTTTGAACTTCGAACGACCGATGCCTTTTTGGTAACAAACTGGATTTTTGACATGGAATGGGTTTTTATTTGGTGGAGTCATATTGCGGAAGGGTCCATTCACGTCTTGAACCATACTATGTCTAGAGTCAAGCTATGTCCAAAATTCGCGAAAATCACAATCTGCATACATTTAGTATGAGTAGAAACGAGATCTACAGTAAATCACACGCGCAGTTATCCACATACAAGAAGTATGGTTTGGGAGCGTTGGATGCGGCGACCATAGTGGTCGAAAACATAGTAGATGAAAACGTAATGGTACCATGGAGGTGAGTGCCTATTGAGGAAACATGGCATTGTCTTGGGATAGGTTCTCTTGGTTAGAACTGAAAAATCTTTCTTTTTATACAATGAGCGAAGAACACTTGTGAACATAAGTTGAAATTTTTATGAGTTTAGTTGTTACTATAACTACCTATCCCTCCTTATATGCCTACTTTTATTATTGTAATTATGTGTGTTAAGAGTAGATTAGTAGAGTTGTAGTTGTTCATTCTGAGTATCGCAGCTTGTGGCATTTAATGTCAAGTAAGGAAGAATGCAATGAGGAAGCCGCACCGGAATAAGAGGAGGAGCCTTGGATCCAATCAACGTTGAAAGTTCTGTAGAGACTTTAGAAGAATTTTATAATTAATCATTGGAATGTAAATTTAACTTTCAAACTTGAAAAGATTTCTTTGTAATAATGGAAAGACCACTTTTATTGTTATGTTAAAATCTTCTTCGCTTTGACTTATTTATTGGAGTCGGTATCATTATATTTTCAAAAAAATATGAGCTATTTTCTCGCAAGTAATTAAGGGAAAACATTAATTCTTTTGTAACTTAAGATGTTTTTGAAAATCGAGGTGTCACAATGGTTGCTGAGCTATTTTATTGTCTTGTTGAAAAAATCAACGACACCTTTTTTAGTCTTCCAACCTGAAATAGTAAAGAATCTTCCTGTAAACTAAGTCCCATTATATATTGATAGCTGAGCAAAGATCGCAGATGTGATCAGGCTAAGATGAGGGTCAATACCTTGCAATTCGAGGGTAACTCCTATAATCAGGAGTACTCGGCTCAATGTGCTCTTGTCATTTGACCATGGCCAGTGCCGATTTGAGGAATTCAGCCTCTAGTAGACGGTTGGTTGGCCTCCTTGCCTATATTCTCAGGTTTTACTTCTCGACCGGTCTGTTGTCATGGTCAGCCAAGTTATCATTCTATCCAATTATTAGTGTGCACTCCTGATCACATTTCGTCTAACCTTTTTATACTATTGTTTTCTTATTTTTAGTAATTTTTTTCATCGTTAACTCGACTAAACATACTTTTTAAAATTCTTCTTATTATGAAAAACTAAAAAAATAGCTTTAAAAATTAATCGTTTGAAAAATATAAACTTCAAATAAAACACTTACAAAGGTTTTTTGGCGATTTTTTTTTTTTATTTTGGTTAAAATAGTTCTCAACTTTAACAGGCATGAACATTTTATAGATTCTTCTGACGGCTGAAAAGGTAAAATATCTAAACAACAAAATTAAAATCCAAAGAAAGGAGACCCAAAAAAAAAACAAACAAACAAACAGACGTAGTACATTAAGCTTGCTTTACAGTTTGGACAATGGACGAGTAGGTCCCCAGCACTCCAACCAAGAGCGCCATTAAAATGATTCCCACAATTCCAACAAGTTCATACCCCAAGTGTCTGTACGCCCCAAAAATCTTCAAGTAACAAAAGCATGGCATCAAGAAGGAAACGGCGACGATCAGCACCGCCCCGCTGAGGGACGTGACGGACTCAAACGATGGAAACAACACGGCCAGAACCACCGTGCTGAGCAGCAGGAGCATCCTGATTAGGATGCTGATGGGGCGGTTATCTTGGTAGCTCGCCGGCAAGCTGCTCTCTATGGCGGCCGCCACCGGCATTATGGTCAGCGCGTATTTGGCGATTGGACCTGCCAATATTGTGTATATTGCGATCTTTGAGCTCACTTTTTCCTTGGGCAGATTCAATGTTACTTGGGACTGGACGTTGTGGCTGTAGATTAGGTACCCCAAAATCGCCATTGACATGTACGTGATGGTGCACACGACAAAACTTAGAAGTAGCACCTGCAAAGAGGAAAAATGACATTGCTGTGATTAGATAGAGTAATGGTATGATTAGAACACGTTTGGGTATCGTGTGCTTAAGTTTTTCTATGAATTCACAAGTTATTTTTAAGCGTTATACAGGAAATGTCACACATAATGTAGTACTTGATCACTAAAACATGATCACCATCGCATTAATCTTTAGACCAATCTATGATTTTGAGCCATATAAAAATGCAGCATATTATGTTAAATGCTAATAATTTAGAAAAGTTTCTAAAAAGTATATTTAGAATTCAAAATAAATAATTTTTTAAGTCATTTTGTGTGTGGCCTACACAAAAGACAGTTAAACTGTTTTTCAATTTTAATTTTGAGAAATTTTACTACCTAAGTACGATTCCTGTTTTAAGGAGTAACTGCCCTATTATAGTTCAAAGCCTCAGCCGTAGCTTTTAAGTTCAATGTCAATAATTAAATGACTCAATTGAAGGTGAAGCCTTATATTTCAAAGCAAGCACAAGTGAAATGTTTAAACAGTTTCACAAAATACAGGGGCATCACACAAATACTTGGTATAGAATCCTGCACTTGTGACTTGTGAGTATTCGGCGATTCATGCGGTGTAAAAATACTATGTCTCTAAAGTTTTTCTAAAAAAGTGTTGAAGATAACAGAACTGGACCAAAAATTCATTATTTGGATTTTGTAAATGGATCATTCAATACCCTATTGGCAGCTTAAGTTTTTGTAACTGCAATTCTAAATAGGGATCTCATTTTTCAATTTTAGATCACTGAAAATTAGAAAGGAAAAAAAAAAGAAGATAGAGTAAAGTACACTATGAAAAATATAAAGTGTTTTTTTTTTCTTTTTTGCATAGAGAATTAGGTATATAAACTAATAAATGTTTGGAGATGAAAGGACAAATTAAGTCATATGTGTACTTTTTTTCTTACCTTGATTTTTTTTTTGGGCCATCTCGTTTAGGGGCACCAATTATAAATCGAACTAAAACAATTGTGCTATTTTTATAAATACTTGTTTAATTTTTCATTAATTATAATTATTACATTGGTACATAAATTTCTGTTATTCTCAACAATAACTTTATTATTTATATGGGCAAATCCCCTTCTTTTGTGATTAGGCTCTTCTCTATGAAAGGACTAAACACATTCAAATATTTTGTTATCAGGTTGGTAGTGACATTTTATCACAAAAGCTCTTACATATTTCGATACCATTTTAAATTGTGAACAACCAATTTTGTCTTTCAAGACTTATGCTGTAAGAAAAATGAGGTAATTTTTATTTACATCCTCAGCAGTAAACACAAACGCAAAATCATGAAATACAGAGAGTGGATAAAAAAAAGAATGAGTCGCAGCAGCATTAAGTTTTTATTTTTATTTTTTGGGTTTATCATGTCTAGCCGATTTAAAATAGTAAAAGATTTTAATCAAAAAATGAAAAGATTTAGAAATACAAAACTGAGCAGAAATTTTGAAATTTTGCCCAAACAAGACCTCTATTTTAGATGAAAAATAACTTTTGTTTGTTTTTATTTTTATTTTTATAATTTTGAAGTCTAGAATTTTTATATTAAAGAATTAACTAAAATCGAAAATAAGCGAAAAAATTATGCCAAACTCCACCATATTCCATATTAAAGTATTAAGTAGCTTCCAACCCCTAACGGCAAACGCAAACATACCTTGGGAAACTGGCTTTTCTTCCTCATGGAATTGTATATGAGAGGGAACATGGCATGAGCCCCATAGCAAAACGTGTACAAACTCAGCGCCGTGGGCAATCCTTTCAGATTGACAAGGCTTCCATTCCCATGAAACCCCACCCCTTTGGTGGTGCCGACGCAGAAGACGGAGACGACGATGATCAGAGAAGAAAGCACGCCGCCGAAGGAAATATACGACAAAACCCCCAAATCACTGAGCCACATGGAAGGGAAGATCATGGCCCCGGCAACGAGGACGAAGGAATGTCGCCCGTCTAACGTGAGAGCTCCAAGCTTTAAGGCGAAGTTTGGGGACAACTTGTGGAGGTTGTCGCCTTCGAGGATTAGAAGGCCGGTGGCGACGAGGTAGAGCTCTAGAGAGATGAAGATGGAGGCGGTGATTCTTCCTTTTCTGCCGAAGGCGAGGGCGGCGATGTCGGAGTAGGTGGTGATGAGGGGGTTGGAATCCATGCAGCGGCGGATGAGGAGGCCGGTGAAGCATGCCGAGGCGGCGATAAGGAGGAGGAGGATTAAGCTTAACCAACCTCCTGATGATAGTGCATATGGGACTGATAGTATGCCGATACCTAATAATTTTTTTTTTTTTTTTGGAAAATATATTAGACAATTGGCCCAGGGTTAAATTTGATAAATATTGTTTGTTTTGTCTTTTATGAATTTTTTATATTTTTTGAGTAAAATTTATTTTTTTGACTCATCTTGTAAAAGGGGTTAAAAAGTATAATATTTTGACTAAATAATAAATTTTTTTTACTAAAATTAAAAATAAGTAATTATCCGATACGAGGCAATTATGTATAATGGAAAATGATTTACTTGGGATTTCAATTCTTAGAAAATTAGATCGCTCATATATTCGACTAATTAGCCATTCCAAGACCTCCAAATTCAACAAGCCCTAAATTTATAACGGATTTTATAATACATATTATTATATATTAAATTTTAAAAATAATTTATAATAAAAATTATTATTGACAGAGGTTAAAAGGATATTTTTTTCATTAGGCCCTCAAATTAATGAACTTGGTTCGATTTAGTCAAATTTAAAGGAAAAAAAAACCGCATGTAATTTATTAACAATGTTTTTAGTACTCACCTAAACTTCCATGAGAGATGGACTAATCATTACCATGGCCCTCGGCTAGATTTTTAAAAAATATATAAAATTATTTTATGTAAAAAATAAAAAGATTAAAAGCTTTCAAATTTTCAAATGAGGCTTTTTGTATTTTTTGATTTTAAGTCAAAAAGCAAACAATTAGACCTAAAGCCTTTAGCCAAACGAGTCCAAAGTTAGGTTTACTTCAATGATCTAAACTAGCCATATTATAGAAATTATCGAGAATATCATTTATTTAAGAAATAAAATTAATCAAAAATTAATAACCATATAATCGGAACACATCTTTTTTATAAAAAAAAGTATGTGACAAATATAACTATTTTTTGAAATAATAATGTGATCTGAATAAAAAATTATTAACTTCAAATAAATTAAATTTTTTGTCTACATAAATCATCGTGTAAAATCTGAAAGATTCATATCATCAAAATTTACCCAACACACACTCCAAAAGAAAAATAGACAACTCCAATTCTCTAAGAACCAGAGACGAATCGAACTCATAAATATAAAATATAATAGAATTTTAAATTTTTATTATCAATATTTACTATCATATCAACTGATATTATATAATATCAACCGATATTGATGCTAATGCTTAATTCGATACCAAATTGCAGTGTACTCTAGGACAATTATCATTCATAAGTTTCCAACAAAAACTACATTATTTCAGTACTATTAATCAGGGGTAACCCACATGTTAGCATATTTTACTAGGCAGAGGGGGCTTGTTGTGACCCAAGTCACAGCAGGGGTACTATGAGTTTTGAGTTTTAATTTAAATTTTATAATTTGATTGGAATTGTTTATTATTTTATATTTGATAAATAATTAATTTGTATAAAAAAATAAGATTAATCGGACATTACTATTCATATGATTAAAATATGTTTGTTTTCAAATAAAATAACCAATTTATAGGATTTTTAGATTAAAATGTAAGTTAAATGTGCACGGATCATATGAATAACGATGTCCAATTGACCTAGTTTTTTATACAAATTAATTACTCATCAAAATATAAAATAATGAACGATTTCAATCAAATTATAAAATTCTCAAAATACCTTCGTAACAGTCACAACAGGGTCCTGCTGTGCTTTGAAGCATCAAAGACCCCTCGCCCTATTTTGTTATGCTCCTTAAATTTTTGATAATTGACTCTTTAAAATAACTATTTTAAAGAGTATCTTTTTTATATTTTTCCTATTAAATTTTAATATTAAAAACATTGCTCTCTTTGCACCGTCTTTATTTGCAAGGGATGATCGACTTATAACTTATAGTATAATTTTTTGTTTAAATGCACACAAACTTTTAACTTACTATACACAAATACATTTTTTACATTATATATAAGTATTAATTAATGCATATTATTATTGTCTTAAGTAAAAGCCGACCACTATGTAAGTTCTTCTTTGATGACTCTCCTGAATAAAGTCTCTCTCCAGGGAGAGCCATTTTGAACAAAATTAAAATAGCAATTGAGGTGAATAGCCCGTGGGATTTTATTTTTCCCATTTTTTGAGCTAGACAAGTAAAAGAGTCTCGTTTAATGAATTAGGCGATAGCCTAAAACCTTGCATCCAAATCTATGAGGTCTTTTATAATACTCTTATATATATAAGTTTTAAAATAATTTATATTAATAAAATTTTAAAGGATGAAATTATTTATTGGGTCCAATAAGGTCTTTTTATTATTATTATTATTATTTATTGCATACATTTACCTTAAATTTTAAAATTTTGAAATGAAGTAGTTATTGTATAAAAAATTTAAATTTTTAAATATGTTCTTAACAGTAATAAATTTAGTTTCTTGAAATAATATGGGCAATTGAAAATTTTCCAGAACTTTACTTTGGTGAATACACCAAATGATTTCCTTCATCTACTAAAATAAATAAATTAGGTCCAATTAAGTGAAGCAAAAAACACTACTTGCTACAAATTTTCAAATAACAAAAGTAATGTACAAATAAGTGTTTTAGTTGGAACTTTTCATCAAATTATTAAAAAATAAGTATTAAAAAATTTAAAATTATATAAACCTAATTTATAATTTTACATTTAAAAAATATAAGCTATAAAATATAAAAAAATAAAGGTAAAATTTTTTTTAAAAAATAAAAACATGCAAAAAATAAGTAAATTAACCCAAACAAGGGCTTATTTACTTATATTTACTTGATTTATTTGGTCTTTAATCAAAATTTTTCATCATTTTTTAGTGAAATTATTATAATTTTCAACTCTGTTATTGAGACGAATCGAAAAATTAATTTTTTTAATCAAAATATAACAAAATTCAAAAAAAAAGCTAATAAACTAAATTTTAGGTTGTTGCTTATTTTCGTCTTTAATGAATTTTATTTATATTTCGATTAAATTTCTTTTTAGTTAATCTCATCGAGATATTAGAAGAATAAGAAATAAAAAAATTTAAAAAAATAAAAATAAGTAAAAAATAAGTAAATTTGCCCAAACAGGGGCTTACGACTCGAGATTTTAAATAATAAGAGGTGAATATATAAAAAATAATACATTTATAGCCGAAAACTTAAAAATTTAATAATTGCATTGACGTTCCAATCATTTTGGAAGTCACTAAGATTATCCCAAACATGGCCTCTGTTTTTTTGGGGGCGAAAAGAATAAGATATAACTGGAGAGAGAAATTAAGATGGAGAAGAAGGAGATGGAGATAGTTACCAGATAAAGCATTGATGCCATTGATGCACGTCTTCAGAAAGCTAACTTCTTTATTTGTTGACGACGTAATGGCCATTCTCTCTTCCTTTCAGTCAGTCTCGCTCTCTCTCTCTCTCTCTCTCTCTCTCTATATATATATATATATATATGTATATGTATAATACACTATATATATGCACACAGTAACACAGACTTACACATGCAGTGATCGGGTGAAGAGGCATTAGCAAAGAAATTAGAGAGGAATTTATATGAGAAGTTGGGGTGTCGCGGCTGATGCGTTTCAGACGGAACTCGGAAGAGAAGGTAGTATCGTCCCAAGGGTGGCCGCGTATTTGGCCGTTTAGCTCGCTCCAGTAACTGGCAGGAGAGAGAGACAGAGAGAGAGAGAGAAAGAGAGAATCATAACTCATCGTTATTTACGATGTCATCAAATGTGGTGTCGCAAATATGGAGGAGCTATTTCATAACGTGTCAAACACCCACCAATGTAATTGGAAAAGTAGGTTCACCACGGTCAATTTTTTTTTTTATTTCTAGATTTTTGTAATCAGATTATCGATTTTGGTGATAAGATTATCAGCGCCAAAAATTAAAATAATTAAATGATTATAGATTTTTGTAATCAGATTGTCAAACAAGATTGGCAATTTTAAAAAAATTAAACAATTATAAAAATACAAAAATATACGTGATTCAATAAAATATCTAAGACAATAAGTGAGAAGAAACTGTATACTCTCTTTTCATCAAGGACCCTCAGCTTGATTCCTGGAATTTATAGTTTCAATAATACTTGTTTGCATAGAAAAGTGATAACTACAAACAGCTCCTAACTGTATACAATAGTAATCAGCCCATTCTAAATGCTACTGATGAACTCAAATTGAGGGAAAACAGTAATGATAGCTTTTCAGTGAAAACCATGTGCCAACTTCTTGAGCTTAAAAATGGGTATCCCTTTCCTCTCCTAAGTAAGGTTTGGGTTAAATTCATTCCTCCCAGGATTCAATTTTTTACTTGATTGACACTCACCAAGAGAATCCCAACCAAAGATCTCGTAATCAAGAAGAATATCCTGGATGCTAATGATATGGCAGCCTGTGAATTGCGCGGCATTAACCCTGAATCAGCCTTACACCTATTTGTGGACTGCCATTGGTCTTAGAGAATCTGGTCCATTATGGTCTATCGGTGGTGTATGAGGTGGGCATATCCTAGAGACATTCATGACCTTTTGTCTTGGTGGCAGGCTACTTGTCAAGGGAAATTAGTCAAAAGAATCTGGCTATGTGTATTTTATGCAACCTTATGGTCAATATGATTTGCTCGTAATCGCAAAGTGTTTCTTCGTGAAGCTTTTGACTAGTGCTTGGTTGTTGAGAATGTCAAGATCAAAGCAGCCCTTTGGTGCCAATCCTGTCTCGACCTTCTTTCCTTCAATGTTAATAAATTCTTATACAACATTGAAGCAATTAAGAGTCTAAATCTTAAGTGGTTATGGTAAATGTGTAACTCTTCTTTGTAGTTATGTTGATGAAAGAAAATCATCGGAGTCCTCTACATTCTATGGTTTCTTGATTTTTTTTTTGGTCGGTTCATTGCCAACTGTTTCTTGTATGCTTTTGGAAGCTTGTTAGGCCTTTGTTTAGGTTTTCCCCCTTAGGTGCTTTTCTTTCTTTCTAATAAATTTTTTCCTTTGCCGATAAAAAAAAAAGGTGAGGAGAAGTTCAAATCTGTTATAATTAATGAAGACTATAAATTTCTCTCATTATCTCTAGCCTTTTTTTGAGCGTCTAGCTTGTTATGAAATGGTCAATTAGAGTTTATGGTTAATATGGTATAAATTATAAGCCCTTTAAAATTAATATTTAAAAAAAAACTAATTTGCAGTGCCACTCATTGTTCAGGCACCTTTGGCTCTATCTCGATAGAGCTTAGCAAAAACTTGGCCTAGCTTAGTAGTCACCCCCGTCCGGACGGAACCCCATAGTGAAGCATTTTGGGGTAATCTCAATAATCTACACCTTGGCCTTAATTCTTTAGACTATCTTGAAGAACTGTTAGTCACCTTAACCTACACCACTTTCACGGGTATAAGCGTTCCACTCTTTCTGATCATCTATATGAATAGACATGGGCGAAGTCCAGACAATACTTGAACTTGACTTTTCTGCAATCAATAGTCTTCTTGTCCTTGAACAGTTTTACCAATTCTCATGTCTTATTCTTTTGCAGTGATTGTACCTCTTCTTGTATAGCTACCAATCACTTATCTCCGTATGAGTTTCTTATACCTTTCTTGTAAGACAAAAATTCTTCACTACTTATTGTTAAGGAAAAGTTGACTATATCCTCAAAGTCATATCTCACTAGTGCTTTGTGACTCTGCTTCTATCTACCTCTAGCTATTGTATGGCATTCATCTTTGTGTTCCCATTGATGCTATTAGTTTGTACAATTGTCACCAATGGTTTTAAATAACAGTATCAGGATATATAACGATAATAGTCATAGTGTAACGGTATCAGATGTATTGAATTATGTGTAACAGGTATCGGGTGTTGTGGTAGTGAATTTTTTAAAATCATTAGCAATATTTTAACACTCAATAATATTTTTGTTTAAATTGATTCTAATATTAATTTTTCATAGTTTAATTAATATCGTGAGCCTTGTGAGAGCTAAAAACATATTATTTTATCAAATTATTGAGAAAACTAATTTTGGCAGACTATGTAATGGACATACATTCAAATATACTTTGTTAGGTTTGTATACTAAAAATTATATTTTGGATTTTGATATTTGATTTTATTTATTAATAAAAAAAATTCTATTTTGGTGGGAATCTATATGAACAATATATGCGTTTCATTATTTATTTAATATTGTGCATAGGTGTCTTTTATTTTACATAGTAGTTAATCTCGCGCGTAAAGTTTAGTTTACACACGAAAGACCAGATTAACGGTTCTTGTAGAATATAAATTTATAGTTCACAGTATTAGATAAAATTAGACACACCATTAGTATGACTGTAGCACAGTGTTTTAATAGATCTGCCTTAATTACGGGAAACGGTATAATTTTGATTATTGTTCTGACTCATTGTGTTAGTACACTTTGTGTCTATTGAACAGGACGGTGTTGAGGTAATTAATTTTATAATAACTATATAAATTAATTTATAACTCATGGCTATTATGAGTGCTTATATTCTTAGTCCCAAAATAATTATTAAACACATATATTTAATGTTCACTATTTTGATTCATTAAATGATACGATCTTTTACGAGTCTGTAATCTTAGTAAGTTGGATAACGACATTACGTATATAGTGTATATTAATTATTGACGAAATTCATGTCCCAACATATGAATTGATAATACCCCATTAAAAAGACTAATAAGTTTTGATTATATCAAACCATGCAAGTGGAATTTATAATCCGATATATCAAATAGGTTAAGCGAAAGGTATTAAGGAATTATGAAAGAGGTCGATTAAATATAATTTTTAGTAATTTAATCGACATGTATATGTAATCTTACCGTGAAGAGAATAATAAGTATTTAATAATAGGAACTCGAAAGTTCAATTTTAAGAATAATCCTGAAAGTGCAATTATAATTCTTCAGTGGTATGGTTTGTAATTTATGTTTTTAAGAAAGTACTTCTAGGTTGAAGTAGGTTTTTCTAATTGCGTTAGAAGTCTGTATCTTATTTACTTCTTAGGTCCCTGTTATACCCTATATATATGCTATTATTACTCTGACCGCCAGTACACGTCTCAAATAAGATGTTCTCATATTCCTTAGGGTTGTATTGCGATGACTAGATAAAAGGGAGAAGATAGCCAGATAGGATTTAGAACACGAAGAATCTAAGCCCACACTTAATTCGTGTTTCGGCATTTGGAAATACAGCAGAAAATCTAAGCGGAGAAAAGATTACCAGTTATCTTTCATGTTGATCTTTAGATTCAAGTTCAAGAACAAAAATGTGATCAAACCAGAGGAATTACGCATGTATAATCCCTATTTCGACTTGTGAGTGTACCAAATTTTTGTTTTGGGGTTCGAAAAAAAAATTGGAGTTTTTTCATACGGGTTCTCTCTAAACACCCCTTGCGTCTGTACGGATGAATCGTGGAAGAATAGTTTTTTTTATGCTGTGGCTCGTTCTACTTCGCGTTTGATTTAACTCATATACACTATCATTATATCTTGGGATTTTGATCTCTTGAAGTGGTATCAGAGCATTTTTTGATGTTATATATTGGTTGAACCAACTTCATGTTATCCATATCTATTGATCTATGCATATGGGGTTCGGGTAGACTTGAGCTGTGCTAACCTTTGTTTTGCAACGTTCTATGAATGTATGTTTAATATTTAGTTTTGTTTCAAACATATAAAACAAAAAAATTAACCAGATCTTATGCCCCCTGTGAGACTTGACCCGTTTTCATTTGTGTAGTGTTTTTCAACGCGTTACTTATCGTTTTTATAATTGCATGTTTATATGCGTTTTATGCATGTTCGGGCTTAGAAATGCATGTTAGGTTAGATCCTGGGATCATTGGGCATTGTGGTGCGAAGTTTAAAAAAAGAAGAAGATATTTTCGGACGAGGCCTATAAATATCTATCATTTAGATATTTATGGGATATTTTGGAAAACTTACAAGCTAAGTTTCTTTTTCTCAAATCAAAACATTTGCCTTCTCTCTACATTTTCTTGGGGCTCGAGCTTTGTTTTTGGTCATCGGATAGCGGATCCTTACTATTTACACCAAGGGCTTCGTGTTCATCTAGACGAAGTCTCGTTTCGACAAGGTTCATTTTTTGAGGTGTCGAGTTTTTAACACAACGAGGTAGGATTTTAGACTTCTATATCTTAAAAGGGTACTACGTGAAATCATATGTGTTTTTACCGTTTAAAAATGTATGAAAAGTTGGTTTATGTTTTGAAAAATTAGATTTTGTTCCTAAATCGTTTTTAGTTTCTTTCGGTTGGACAAAAAGGGCTTTTGAGGTGTTCTTTTCGATGTTTCTTGTAGTTTTGGGCTTGTGTATGTCCGAGAGCATCAAAAGGGAGTTTGGTTACTTCAATTTTGGGGTTAAAAATCTATTTTCGTAGATAGGATTTCGTTTTTGCTGTGGTCCAGTCGACTGGACTGGGTGATTCAATCGACTGTGTCGATAGTGTGGTGATCCAGTCGACTAGATTGGGGGATCCAGTCGACTGACTTGTGTTTTGGGGGAATTTTTCAAAATTTCAGAAGCTTTTCAGTCGACTGAATTATGGGGTTCAGTCGACCGAACTCCTGAAGAGAGGTGTTTTTCCTTCCTTGTTTGGTTGGTCGTATTGTAACCTTGGGGGTTTGTTTTTGTTTTGCTATCGTCTTCGAGGATGACGTGGGTTTGTTAAACTTGGTGTTTATACGTCGTTGTGTGCGTATTGTGTTTGGGTTCATATTTGTTTTTCTAAAGGGCGAGTTTTGGAAAATATGGTGTTTTGTGAAAACATTTGTTAAAATTGAGATTTTTAAAGGTTTGGAGCTAGCCTTCGGGGTTGGGTTTCGTCTTGTTGATTGTTGATCGTCTGGGTTAGTGGATGACAAGTTATGTGGCATGTGATGTCGTTATGTAAAACGTAGTGTTTGTACGTGATTTTTTGTTTTAAAACTTTGGTTTTATTCATACATGTTGAAAGACGGATATGTGGTCCTTGTGTATTTAAAACTCTGGTTTTATTTATGCATGTGTTGCGTGGATTGTTTGTATTGCATAGGTTAACTCTGGTTAACAGTGCATTAGATGGGGTTGCGGTCTTTCGGTGAAAGCTCGAGATGATGGTTGTTTATGGTTGGATGAACGTTGACTGTGGTCGACGATGCATTAGATGGGGCTGCGGTCCTTTAGTGAAAGCTCGAAAAGATGCATTAGATGGGACTACGGTCCTTTGGTAAAAGCTTGAGAAGATGCATGTGTAGTGTATGATACATCGTGGATTTTTATAGAACTGTTTTCGGGGCTTGTGAGAGTCAATATATACCTATGTTGCATGTGGGGCTCGTGAGAGTCGATGATTGCGTGTCAAGCATTGTAGTATATCTATATATATATCAAACTATTTTGAGGCTCGTGTGAGTCGAAATATCTATATCTTTTCACATCAGCATATTTAGCTTTTATTACATGTTTATTTAGTTTCTGCTGAGTTTTGGCTCACGGTATGGGATTTAAAATTTTTTTTAGGTGCATTCGGTCATGCAAGTTGATCTGGAGGAGTCGAAAGGGCAAAAGATCTGTAGTCTTTCTTTTTGTTTCATTTTGAACCATGTAATGTTTTGCATGTTTTTGGTATTGGAACCATGTATTGTAAGCCTGTTGGCCATGATACTTAATGCATGTATGCCGTTTATCTTGAGAGTGAAATATCGGGTTAGGTGTTATTTTTTAGCTTTAGTGTGATTGATTGTGGATGTTTCACGTGACCCGGGTGTCGAGGTGTGACACCCCCGCATGGTTTTACACTCCCAAATCTCCAATCCCACGTTGAAGTAATAGGGAATTAGGATGCGCCTCCATCTACAATAAAAGTGAAATGTTAAACCTCAAGAATTGTTGTACTTGTTTTTCTCCCACATCGGTAACCTATACTGAACTGGAGGCGTCTTTCCTTTATTTAAGTGTGTTGAGCTACCCTACCTGTGCGAAAAGCATGCGTCATTCAATATATAAATAGTTTGATCAATTCAATTAAATATTTAAAAAGTACCATTACGTTTTGATTGCGAAATTACAAATCGTTTGGGAAAATTGATCCTATTTGCATTGTAACGGGAACTAATAGACTCTTCTACAATTTTGAGTCATATTGGTATATCGACCTATATCTATACTGGGTCCTCCAAAAGCCACTTCAAACCGATTGATATAATTTCAACTGGTTGATATTTAATAATATGTCATCACCCAAATAATTAGGAGAACAGTTCTCGTCGGCCTCCACCTTGACTATTGCTTTCTTCTCATAAAGCTGCAATATACTGCGCTTCCCAACGTGACCAAGGCACATATACTAGAGTTTTGTATCATTCATACAAGACTCTGACCATTTACAAAGGATAACTCCACCTACCACCGTGTTTCCTACTATTCTATCAGACTCCCCATTTTTGTCCTTTCATGATCATAGCTCATTTACTAATTTTCATTGCATCACCTTTTGTTGTGTACTCACAACCTAGAGAGTCTAAAACTTCCAAAGAAATTAGATTTTTTTTCTTCCCTAGAATATGTCTGAAATTTTTCAAATCCTCACAATTCCATCAAACATCGTAGTTTTCATTATACCAATTCTAATGACTTTGCACGTTGCATCATTCCCTATTAGAACTATACCACTATCACATCATTTATACATTTCAAACCACTAATTGGTTGGACACATATAATAAGAACAACCAAAATTTAATATCCATGGTTTCGAAAAAAATTACAACTAAAAGATATTAAAAGTAAGCCAGCATTTACCTTACTATTTCATCGTTCCTCTACAATACTGACACTCTAAATGTGTATTTCCTTTCTTCTTCTCCTTCATATGTTTCTTTAATTTTTGGCACTAATTTTTGTAATAACAAGTTTTGTGACAATAAAAGCACTCTACATTCTTCTTTACACGTGACTTAGACTAAGACCTTCTGTGGGCTTGTTGTAAAAACAAAACCATGAATGTTGCTCCCCTTTTCTACCTTTTTCCTTTCAAAAAAAAAATGAAGGGTTTTGTTTCGATATTTGTTTTTGAAAAAGAAAACTTTTTAAAAAAAATAAAATAGCAAAATATCCAAATACGTGAAAAATAGAGCCATCACTTGATTTTTTAGAAATACCAAAAAAAAAACAAAAATAAAGGCAAGCCATTGGTTTGCGTTATCATTGGAAAAGGTTCAGGGCCAAAAGTACGAAATTGAAAATGTGTTAGGCAGCCCTTTTGCCCAACCATTATGTTGGTCTCTGTGGGATTTTTATTGGGTTCATAAAAGAATTTATTTATTTACCTAAAACAATTTTTAAAAGAAAATAAAGTCTTAAAATTGAAAATCTAAAGAGCCCTTTACACTTAAAAAATGGAGTCGCCATTTGATTTTTGAGAAAAATTAAGAAAAATAAAATAAGCCACTGGTCTTTTGTTGCCATAAAATTAAAATATGTTGGGGGGTTAAAGTACAAAATGAAAAAGGTGATAGGCATTCTATTTTACCTAACTGTCAGGTTGGCCTCTACTCATCACTATTGGTTCT
The DNA here is from genome assembly GCA_032270985.1 of Heliamphora pulchella. NCBI lineage: Eukaryota > Viridiplantae > Streptophyta > Magnoliopsida > Ericales > Sarraceniaceae > Heliamphora > Heliamphora pulchella. The sequence goes on from JAULJZ010160936.1 coordinate 18,286, forward strand.
TATTAAAATTTTAAAAGCATGCAAATACATCTAAATTCAAAAGAATATCTAAATTCAAATAATGAAAATATATAATCATATTGTATCAACACGTAAAAAGTAAAAAGAAGATGACTATACTAAAAAGCAAGAACAATGACTCCTAATTACTAATCAAGCTGAAATTAAGCTAACAGGGCGATGAATATTGGACTTACCAAAATGTTGCTAAATTTCGTAGCTAACAGGGCTATGAGAAAGACGTAGCCATAAATATTGATCATTACAACCGTGAAGAATCATTGACAATCATGACGGTTGTGTCATTCAAAGATCACAGCCGATTGTAGAATCAAAACGCTATTATGGCTATGAGGATATGAAGCAATAGCCGAGTGTTGGATTAAAGAAAATTACGGCTGTGAAGTTTGAAAATACAGTTAGTTGTAGGATCAAAGCACAAAAATGGCCGTGATGTTCACAGCTTATGGCTGTGAAGTTTATGAAGGTATGAGGTGTTTTCTTGGATTTTGAGTCGAGTTATTGATTTCATAGTTGCTCAGAGATATTCTTTAGCATAATTTCATATATCTTCATTATCGAAGAACACTAGAGGGGATTCCTAAGATTCAGCTTAGTCAAATTAGATTGCCTACACATATCTTGATTGTCATCCCTTGTGGAATGAGATTTATTAATTTTCTTAGTTTAAATTTTCTTAACGAGTTCTTAACAATGGATTTCGTTTTTTTTAACAGATTCTCAGTGGATGATAACATTGTTCTTTGGTAAATCATGACATTGTTTTTTGGAAGTGATCATGGCATTGTTTTTTTGAATTGATCAAACTCTTTTATTAGATGTAACAATGAGAAATTTTTGTCATTTATATTCTTGCAATAAATTTAATATTTTGTTTGGAACATTTTATATTATTTTAGTTGTTTGGTGGACAATGTTATTGTTATTTTATTTTAGTTGAATGGGATTTATGATATATTATTTCAGTTAGTTTTGTAAACAATTAATGTTATTGTTATTTTATTTTAGTTGAATGGGAATTATTGAAAATTCTTTGTTGTCAATTTTTTTTGGATTATTCAGGCGTTTGTATTTATTTACATGAAAAATTAATAAATAATAGGAATTGTTTTTTTCCCTGATTTACCATTTGCGACGAAATATTCATTTGTGGCAAAAAACAAATTATGGCTCATTTTTTTTATGATTGCTAAACTTATTATTTTTTAACTGATTATAAAATAATAAGTTTAGTAATCATCAGAAAAATGGTTTAGCAATCATAAAATAATAAGTTTAGCGTTCATAAAATAATAAGTTTACAAATTAAACTTATTTTATAACTGATTATTTCGTTAGTAAAGGAGTAAATTCACACCAAAATAAAGTCATCGCGAAAGATAACCATTAATTAACAATGAAAATATTTGTAGTTGAAGATAAATAATAGCGACGAAATTCATTGTCGCTAGAATATATTTTGGGCGATGACTTCAATATTCATTTCAGTAGACCTTCCCGGATGAGGGATCAACGATAACCTCGCGATGAAACTTATGTCGTTGATAAAGGGCGAAATGATAACCTCGCAATGAAACTTATGTCGTTAGTAAAGGGATTTCGCATCGAATTATTAAGCTTTAGCTATGAAAGTTTATGTCGCAGTTGCTGCATTTTGTTGTAGAAATTATAAATCATTTTCAAATCAAGCAATGCAAGTTTTAAAAATTAAGTCTTAATTTTGAAAATGGCATTAAGATGCTAGAAAATAGTTTTAATTTGAAATGGCATAACAATTTGATCAGATTTTGAAAAGATTTCTATTTTGGTTTGCGAAAACAAGAGACCAAACCAAACCAAACCCAAAACAAGATAAGCCTTTGTCCCAATCAATTGGGGTTGGTAATATGAATGTTTTTGCGCCATTCTACTCTATTAAGATGCATATCTTCAGTTAGTTTTAGTAGATTAATATATTTTTTTATTACGGCATCTCTTGTAAATTTTGGTCTATCATTCCCTTAATATTTTCATTACTCATGATATTGTCGCTATTTCTTCTTAGTGCATCAGCTGGTCTACGTTGTATGTGTCCAAACTATCTTAATCTATTTTTTCTCAACTTGTCCTTAATTAGTACAACTCTTACCATTTCACAAATCTTTTCATTTTTAATTTTATATTTTATAGTTTTTTTCCACATTTACTTAGCATTCTCATCTCCGCAATACTCATCTTATTTATATAATATTTCTTAGCAACTCAGCATTATGTTCCATATAAAATCGTTAGTCTAATAACTGTCATTTAAATTTTTTTTTAATCTTGTAGGTATCCGTCGATCACAAAAAACTCGAAAAATTCCTCCACTTGAGCCAACCAATTTTGATTTTATGGGTTACATCACTTGCAAGCTCTCTATCATTGTTAATAATCGAATCTAGATAACAAAAATATTGACTCTTAGGTATCTCTTGATTTTGAATATTTACTTTTTCACCATTTATACTCTTATTACAACTTAAATTATATTCCATATATTCAGTTTTATTTCTACTTATTCGAACCCATTTTGATTCCAAAGTTTCCTTTTACATTTCTAGCTTAATGGTAACTCCACTCTTAACCTCATCCACTAAGACAATATCATCAGCAAATAACATACACCATGTGTTAGTCCTAGGTAACCCAAGAGGGGGTGAATTAGGTTTTAAAATAATAATAATAATTTTCAAAACCTTTTAATTTCACAAGCAAATATAACAGATATTAAAGCAATAAAAAAATTAAAGAGGTTAGGGATAGGAAGTGTGAACTAGACACTAAGAGTTATAATGGTTCGACTTCTTCCAAGTTTACGTCCACTCCTCAAGACTCCCATTGAGAATTTGCACTATGATTGAATGTTTCACAGGAGTATTCAAAAGTTTTTACAACCTCAAGAAGTTTCTACAAAACAATTTCTATTTTTTCTTAACTCTTTTGAGTTCTTCTTCAAGAAGTTTATCCACTCTCTTAAAAGATCAAGGGTGACTTACCCTTTTTTACAATAAATGTGAGAGAATCAAAGATTCACTAATTAACACTTTTTATTAATGATTGAAAATAAATGAGTAAGAAAGTGTGAGAATCAACTGGATGAGTAAATCAGCAGTGAATGCTTCCTAAAGATTTTGACTTTTAAATTCAAGCAATAGAATAATGTTTAGAAGATTTGAACCTCTAAAAATTAACTCCTTATATAGCCATCTAAAGTAAATAATCATTGGTGGGTTGGCGGAGGCAATTAATGCTCTGAAACAGTATTGTTGGAACCAGTGCGAGATTTAAATTTCGTCATAGGTGTCGACCCAAAATATCTAACGCTTGGTTCTTTGAGTCATTGTATCGACTTAGTTTTTCGTTGGTGTCGACCTAATTTTTGTATTTTTCTCACTCACACAGTGGTGTCGACTCGTAGAACATTTAGTGTCGATCCATGCATTTCTTCAGTTTTTCAGATGAGACTTTGGTGTCGACTCATATCTTCATTAGCGTCAACCTAAAAGCGTTGTGGTGTCGACCCTTGAAATTACAGTCAACCTCGGGACTTTTAGAGTCGACTCATCTTCATTCTGGTGTCGACTTAAAAAATCACAGACAGTCTCAGGACTTTTGGAGTTGACTCATCTTGGTTGGTGTCGACCTAAAATCCTTGTTCTCGAAAGGAACCTTTGTGTCAACTCATAATCCTGTGGTGTTGATACTTTTGAGTTAGAGACAAAAAATGGCTTGAAGTCCTGGTATCGACCCATTTTTCTTTGGTGTCGACTCATTTTGTTTATCAGAGGGTGTCTAGGTGTCGACTTATATGATTTTGGTGTCGACACATAGAACCCAAAGTTTAGAACCCGAAGGATCACTTGGTGTCGACTCAAAACACTTTAGTGTCAACCCTAAATGAATCCCGTAAAGAGACTGAGGTGTCGACCCATTCTTCATTGGTGTCGACTCAATGTGGATCCCGATCCAATACTGGAGGTGTCGACCCAAATTCATTTGGTGTCGACTCATTTAAGTTCCTGAAACATCTTAAGCAAAGTAGTTAAGGTGTCGACCCTAAACTTCATTTGTGTCGACACACTTAAAAATTTCAAGCATGCTTTGCCTTAAGGTATTGACTCAATTATCAATTAGTGTCAACACAAAACGTTCTTTACAAGAACATTAAGTGTCAACTCATTTGATATAAAGTGTCAGCAAACATGGCTTAAGATGTCGACTTATTAGTTATGTATTGTCAACACTTACTTTTTTAAAAACAATTAAATATAATATTTTCAAATCAAATTAATTAAGAAAATAAATTATAAAAATTATTAAAATCTAATTAAAAAGCCTTTAGACTAACAAACTTCCATTTTTTGATGATTACAATATTTTTTTAGAAAACACTTTAAAAAGATTTTGGACAAGGGCTCTCCCCTTATCTCTATGCCTTAATCAAATGAGTAAATCCATTAAGAAGACATTCAACAGCAATATAATATTCTTTTTCAATAGAATTGTAGTATCAAATGTCAATTGATCTCCAAACAATTTAAATTCATTAAATGGATGCAGCAATCCAAAGTGTTCAAATATCCAATAGTCTCAATCATAGCAATTTGAACAAGCATTCATGTGCAATAGTATTACTCATAATATGGCATACTATCAACATTTGATAACTCAATAGAAAGTTCAAAGCAACCATATAAGAATTAATGTAAACTTAAAACTTTTCCATTCATAAAAAATAAACAACAGTTCAAATGTTTTCAATAACACCCTTCATTCATCCACAAAGTTTTCAACCACAAGGCATTCACAACAAATAGTAAAACGGAAGTATATGTTTTAAGTTACATATTCTCCTTCAAACAACAAAAACACAAAAACTTCATAAACATCTTGATCTTCTTCTTTTTCTTCTCTTCATTTTTCCTTGGTTTTATCTTCCCCCCTTTTGAAATCATCAAAAGTCATCCATTTGTTTCTTGAAAGCCTTATTTTCTCCTTATTTCTTCTTCATTTCATATGCATTTTCCGTGGAGGAGGCTGCCCTTTCATCAACTTTTTCTTTGGCTTCTATGATTGCAAAGGTGGCTACTAATGCCAGATCTGCCTCACATCTCAACTGAGCTGTTTTCTCTTCTTTAGTTTCCTTGTTCTTGAATTGCTTGGTCCATGCTTCTTTTATCTAGGTGAGATGCTCTTCCACTTTCCTTGAGTTCTGCTGGACAGCAATAACTATGCATTTGTCATGTTCTTTTTGAACTTGATGGAGGATATCGAGGTTGGCATCCACAATGGCCTCAACACTTTTCTTTGTTTTTTGCTAAGAGACCTACTAGCATCACAAGTATTCTCGACGTCTATTCTCAGAATATGAGTGGTTTTCTCAAAATTAGTACCAGATTCAGAGATGGATAACACTTTACAATCTATTTCATAAAGGTACGCATCAACCTTCTCACGAAGGGATGCCAAAGATGAAGTCAAACTCTGAATAAGGGTGACCAGCTCAGCAACATACTGGGAGGAGGGGCCATTAGGAAGAGTAGAGGAAGAACCAACAACAGAAGGGAGGAGGAGGAGGAACAGAGAAAGAGGAGGGGCCTAGAATGTCTAGTCTAGTGTGAGAGGGAACATGGGAAGAGAGATCGTAGGGTATGGGGGAATTTGATCGACCAAAGGGAGGGAGAGGGGTCATGCTCGCAGAAGGAGTACCACAACGAGTGGTCCAGATACCATTAACTTTAGAAATCTGCATATGTTTCAATGTAGATTTTTCATAAAGGTCATGTTTTGAAAAGGGTATGCCCTTTTCAGAGGAGAGATTAACATCTAAGTGTTAGAAGACCTGGGTCAAGTACGTAGCATGGGGAAGCGAGGAGTTGAACTTAAATTGTGATTGGAGCATATCAGAAATAAAAAGATAGCCAAGATTTAATCTTTTGCCTTCAAGAATACACCACATGATAAAGACGTGCATGAAAAAAATGTCTCCAAATTTTCTAGATTAGGGTAGAAAGATATGGTTGATGAAGTGATGGAGAATCCTCATCTCATGTTTAAGGGAATTAGTCTCAAGGGTCTTGAAAGGATCAACAATCTCAAGTTCAAAAATTTGTTTCACTGCCTCATGAAATGAGAAACCTTCAATGGTTCTCTTTTTCTTATTGCAGGGAACAAATAGTCGATTCTCAGGGAGACCAACAATCTCATTAAGAATTTTGGAGGTCAAAGAGATGTTTACACCATTCACCCTAGTGGTGATAGTGTTGTCAGAGGTGTCAGTAATTTTGAAATGTGCGTAGAAGAGTCTCATGAGTGTGAGGTAATGGTGGTCATGAATTTAAAGCAAATCCATCCAATTGAGGTTGGTGAACCACTCAGAAAACTTCATTTCAATGGAATTAAAAAATCAAAAATCAATGGAGCGATCGGGGATTACCTTACGGGTAGCGAAGGATGTGAAGTACAAATTCTTGTACTTGGTGAACTGAAATTTCAAAGAGGAGGCCATTCCCATGTCCATTGTTGGCATATTTTCTGTCGTCATCTTCTTCGACTTCTTCTGCTTTGCTACCCTAGGGCTTGATGACTCACCGGTGGGTCATTTATTTCCCTAGCCCGTCGTCCTCGATGGCATCAACGGTGAGATTGAGAGTGAAAGAGATGGAGAGGATGAGTCGACTCAAGGGTTCGACGAAGAATAGAGGGAGACGAATGGTTTTCTATTTTTAGAAACTGAAGAGTTTGAGTGCGAAAGGAAAAAAACCGCCTGTATATAAATTCTATGAATTGTGTCGACAGTAATAGTATTGGAGTCGATACTTTTCACGCGACGCAGGGGGTATTTAAAAACAAAAATTGTATCGACACTTTTTATCATTGTGTCGACACTTTTGGCTTATTGAGTCGACACTCTTCATAAAATGAGTCGACCCAAATTTAATCGAGAGTAAGATATCGAAGTGAGTCGACACTATATAGCTAGAGTCGACACTTTTATTAAAATGTGTCGATACTATATAACTTTTGAGTCAACCATTTTACACATGTGTTGACCCTTTTTATCATTGAGTTGACACTTTTCACACATCAAAATAAAGCATGAAATGCATTTAATAGACATTGAACATGCATAGTTAATATGACATTTAAGCATCAATTTGGAGCACATAGCATATCAAGTTATCTTATAATATAACACAATCTTTCTTCATTTAAAGGTTTGGTGAATATGTCAACAAGTTGGTGGTCTGTGCCTACAAATTCAAGTTCTATGTTACCTTTTTGAACATGATCTCTAATGAAATGATATCTTATTTCAATATGCTTTGTAAAATTGATATGAAGAGTACAAGTGGAATATGTTAATTCCTAGGACACTCTCTCATATCATGGTTTAGTAAGAAACAAAACTCAGTAGCCTTATCTATAATTTTCAAGTTATTGTTTCATCCAAAGAAACAATAATTAACATATTCTAATGATTTCAACTCTAGCCACAAGAGCAAAAGTTTCATCAAAATCAATGCATTTTTCTTTATCATAACCTTGGGCTACCAGTCAAGTTTTGCTCCTAAGAACTATTCCATTCTCATCCATTTTATTTTTAAAAACCCATTTTGTACCAATGATGGAGTGTTCCTTAGGTCTTATGACTAAAGTCCAAATCTTGGTTCTTTCAAATTGATTTAGCTCTTCTTGCATAACCAAGATCTAAAATTCATTATTTTTAGCTTTCTCAAAATATTTTGGTTCAGTTTGGGAAAAAAATGCTAAGTTATCACAAACATTATATAGAGGGAATCTAGTTTTGATACCTTGAGTTGGATCTCCAATGATCAAATACTTTGGATGACCATAAGCATACCTTCATTCCTTAAGCAAATCTAAATTTCCTTGTTTTGAAGGGCCAACAGCCTACTAGACTTCATTATGCTACAAGTTTGTTGCTTCCTCATGGTTTGGCTCTTCTTGGTCTTTGATGAAGATGTCTTCAACACCTTTTTCTATGTCAATCAAGTTATCTTCACAGAATTTCTTGACAGAACCGAGGTTAGCTTCATCAAATACAACATGAATAGACTCTTCAACAACTAGTGTCCTTTTGTTGAAAACTCTATAAGTTTTACTAGATATAGAATATCCTAAAAAAATACCTTCATTAGATTTAGCATCGAACTTGTCCAAAATTTTTTTGTTGTTACTTAGAACAAACACACGTCGCCACACTCCGACATTTTACACATTCACATCTCATTCAAACCATCACGATCAACTACTGATTATAGAATTCCGATGCCATTTCATCTTTCCACGTACGTCAGGAATGCTATCACTTATGCTGATGAGATGCTCGTACCCGAGCAGAAACAATGAACATTTGGTTCCAGAGAGAGAAATTTACGTAGATCATCCAAAAACTTTTAAGTAACACGTGTAAAACATCCGATGTAAACCTCCACCCTTGTCAATCCTCAACCGCCTCCTTGCTCATCAACCACAATCT
>JAULJZ010160955.1:11127-26827 GCA_032270985.1 Heliamphora pulchella
AAATTCAGATCCTTTTGCGAAAACAAGTACTTCAAACTCTTGTGATCCAAGAACACTTCGAAGCATTCTTCATACAGGTAGTGTCTCTAGGTCTTTAGAGCAAAGACTACTATTGCGAGCTCCAAATCACGTGTAGAGTAGCTCTTCTCATGAACCTTCAAATGCCTTGACTTATAGGCCACCTCCTTACCCAGTTGCATTAACAAGCCACCCAACCCCTCGCGTGATGCATCACAATAGACGACATAGTTGAGTCCTCTCTCTGGTAAGATCAGAATGGGAGCACTAGTCAATCCCGTCTTCAATGTTTGAAAGGCAAGCTCACAATTGTCATTCCACACGAACTTGATTCCCTTCTATATAAGGCGTTTCATAGGCGCTGCAAGCCTAGAGAAGTTTTTCACAAATTGACGGTAGTAACTTGCTAAACCCAAGAAGCTCCTCTCTCAAACACATTTTTTGATCTTTCCCACTCCATCACAACTTTGACCTTAGATGAGTCCACTGCCATCCCATATCTTGAAACTACATTTCCTGAAAACTTCACCTCCGGTAACCAAAATTCACACTTGTCATATTTGGCATATAATCGGTGTTCCCGCAATAACTATAAGGCAATTCGAAGATGCTTTTCATGCTCTTCTTTCGAGGATGAGTAAATCAAGATGTCATCCACAAACACTACCATGAATCGATCAAGGTAAAGGTGGAAGATACGGTTCATAAGGTCCATGAACATCGCCGGCGCGTTAGTCAGTCCAAAAGGCATAACTAGAAACTCAAAATATTCGTAACAGGTACGAAAGGCCATTTTCAGAATGTCTTCCTCTTTGACCCGTAACTGGTGATAACCCGATCTCAAGTTAATCTTCGAGAAACAACCTGAACCCTTTAACTGATCAAATAGGTCGTCGATACGAGGCATGGGATACTTATTTTTAATGGTCACGTGGTTCAACTTACGTAATCAATACAAAGACACAACGACCCATCTTTCTTCTTTGCAAACAAGGCCGAAGCTCTCCAAGGAGACATACTGAGCTAGATGAGCCCCTTGTCTAATAACTCCTGAACCTGCACCTTCAACTCTATCACCTCAGCCGGTGCAAAATGGTATGAGGGAATAAAAATGGGGGCAGTCCCCGGAATGAGGTCTTTAGAAAACTCAACTTCCCACCGTGGAAAAAGCTCAACCAAATCATACGATAACACGTTTGAAAACTCACAAACAATGGGAGGAAGCTCTCCCCGAGTGGAATCAATCTCACTCACCAACAAGATAGAGAAAAGGAGGCTAAGATTATCACGACTTCGCGATCTAAGGGACCTAGGTGCTAAACTGTTGTCCTGGTCGCCCACAAAATAAAAGGAATCTCCTTTCGGTGTGCAAATAGACACTCGCCGCCGGTTGCAATTAATGAAGGCGCAAAAGGTGGTTAACCAATTCATTCCCAGAATAATATCGAATGAGGCCATATCGAGCATGATGAAATCAAATACCAAGCGGTGGTTAGCAATCTCCATCTCACTAGCTCTATAGACACGTCTCAACATGGTAGTCTTACCCATCGGCGTCTCTACACATAAGGCACTACCCAACACGTCTACCTCTAACCCCAATGCAGATGCGAATGAGGATGAGATGAGAGAATGCAATGCTTCGGTGTCAACGAGACCATTGGCCCAAGAATGGTACACTGAGAATGTATCTCGTATAATCGAAGGGGCTACGGTGTCCGACATGGCAGGTGCTACCGACGTATTGGGCTCTATGAGAGCATACACTCGCCCTTGGTTCCCCTAATTTTGTCCATCGCTGCCCCTAACTACACTCCTAAGCACTGCTGTGGTTGGCTATATCCCTGTCGTCCCTGCGGTGCCTGCACCTGATGTGCTCAAGTAGCACCCTGAACACTCCCTCCCTAAGGGTAATCTCATCGTAAGTGACCCACATGGCCACACTAGAAACATGAAAATGGGGTGTTGCTGCTGTTCTTTCGGCTGATAATCCTTTGCACGATGTCCCAGTTGTCTACAGGTGTAACACACTAACTCCTGACGTTTAGAATGTTCGAATGAACCCATAGACGGTGTTGGTGCCGACTGTAATTGGAACTAACATCCCGTGGGATAAGAATTTAGTTCCCCAAATTTTTTCCTTTTCACTTGATGCGCTTCAGACTGAGCACCAGAAGTCCCTTGTGAGACTTGCTCTCTCTAATCTTACGGCTCTCTGCCATTACATTCTCTACTCAGATAGCTGCTTTCACGATCTCGATGTACACCCAAAAACCCAACGCTGTAATCCTATCTTTAATTGAAGGTCGAAGACCCTTTTCAAATCTCTTGGTGCATAACTCCTCCGTTAACACCATCTCATATGCAAACAGCGACAGATTCGCGAACTTAGCCTCATACAAGACCACAGTATGATTCCCCTGGATAAGTGTGAGAAACTCCTCCCAACACATATCTCTAAACGAACCCAAAAAATACTTATCCAAAAAGACCCTAGTAAAAGCAGTCTATGTGCCATCCACGATGGTCTTAGAAAACTTCCACCACTCTCTCGCATCTTCCCAAAGTTGGAACGCCGCCAACCTAACACGTAACTCGTCCTCCCCGATCTCTAGAGTATCTAAAATCGTCGTGGTTACTTCCAACCACTTAGTGGCAACTTTAGGGTCTGGCTCCCCAAAGAAGGTCGGAGAATCCAACAGTCAGAATTCTCTCATTTCCACAGAGGTCTTTGGCTCGAGAGCCCTTACTCCAGCCCTAGTCACCTGGACCATTGCTCTCATCGTAGTAAGCATCTCTTGAACAACATCAATACCACCCACTTGTTCTTGTGAGGCGTGAACATCCCATTTTTCCGAAACTTGAGCATACGCACGACCTCGGCCACGGCCTCGGCCCCTACCACGCCTCGACAACATCACTCTATGAATAAGAAGGAACAAGGAGAGATATCAAAACAAAGCTTATAACAACTCATCTCTCACAAATAACATCGCTCTTCAACAAGACATCACATAACACGAATCGTCGCACCAACGCACGTTATGCAACACACAGCGCGGGGAACTAATCTGAATAACATGTCAATCCGGCTAACTCGTTTGGATTTCTAGTTAAAATGAACATCAACCAAATGCCTTTCTAACCCAAACCCTAAACTAGTCAACCGATCGCCTAAGGGCTTGACATATCCTCTTAACAGTCCAACCTCCATACCCATATAACATAAAGCATGCGAATGTTAAGTTATACACAAGATATTTCATGCTAGCACACCAAGTCATGAATGTCACACATCAATGAAAACTCTCACCCAATAGATCAACCACTCAAACAGTTCCTAGGTATTCAAATCTAATGTTCTGATACCAATTTGTAACGCCCTAACTCCGTAACCAAGGAAAACACATGTATCCTCAAGGGAGAGGCCTAAAAGATGAACGTTTTTATCGAATAAACCGTAATTTGAAGTAAAATGTTACTCAAGGAAGTTTGAGAATTTTAGGTGGACACTTAAAAAAAACAAGGCACAAAATGACCAAACATGTCGGACCACCCGATCAGTCAAAAGACAGCTCGAGTGGTCTCTTTGAAGTTGTAGCATTTTGCCTAAAAATAGAAAATTTGAGAGTTTCACATGACCACTTGATAGACCGCTCGAGCGGTCCAACTCTGGACAATATTCTCGACTTTAAATGACAACAAAAGAAGAAATAGTGACTTCCCACATCAAACAATCGGAAAAGTAACCCCTCGTGGTATCCATACATAGATTTAAGAATAAGAGAGTATACAACTAAACCCAAGTGTCCTCTCATACATACAGAAAATGTACTCTCGGCTCTAAAGCCTTACAAAATGGATGCCTACACTATTGTATCGAATGAAATACATTTATAAGATTTGTAATCCACAAAAGATAACCCTATATGAATGTAATTCATTTCCTCAGAGCCTCCAAAAATGGTCCATGAGATTAAGCTTCTCACTCGACCACCTTCTTTCCATTACTACCTGAAATGTTGTTAAACAACATGTGCCGAAGCTCGTAGGAACGAGACTAACAATGAATATATGCATGGTACATAAGGATGGTTATGAGGGATACACACATAAATTTGTCCAAAACCAATATTGTTTGTTCCAAGTCAAATTCCCAATACATAACCAAGTTTTCAACAAGAGGGGTTTTAGTTTTATAAGCCGTTTTGCCTATAAACTCATCACATTCCAGAAGACCTAATCCTTTGCAACGCACGCACACAAGCATACTTTATTTCCATTTCTCATATTTTACCATCTCGTGGTTTAAACACAGGAACCGACGCCGGACAAGCATATAAAACCACGCCACTTTACAACCAACCCGACTGCCAAAGGGCCGTAGAGTAACAACACGTTCTATACCCTGCCATGACTAGCGTCCTTTCCCGGTTGCTAGCCGGTGGGAAGAGAACCCAATCTGCGTAGTTTTTTGGTCTTTCGTCGTGGAGTAACTCGTGCCTAAAGTTAAACGAACCTTGGATCCTAAAATCAATTTTTTTAGATATATCAAATCGTAATACACACACACGAGTCCAACCTAAATGGTTCCTCTCGTCAAAACCCATATCCCTACATGTTTTCCATTATTCCCATCTTCAATTTGTTTTGGGCTCAAAACCAAATTAACCTTCTATATGGTTTAAACCCACTAATTCATCAGTTTTACACAACAAAGCTCAAATTTTTTACTTGACATCACCACGTCAAGTAAATTCATGGAATAAGTATGCAATAAGCTATCACAACCCTCAATTTAAATAATAATCACATCAATTTCAACATACCGGTTCTTTAACCCCAAAACCCCTAATTTTCATGGTTTAGACCTAATTTCAAACCCTAGCCCATCATTTTTCAAGTTTAATCATATCCAACAGTAATGTAATGAGAGAATCATGTTAAAACATCCATATATCTAAGATTCAACCTTTACCAACATCAAACCCTAACCTAGGGCTTCAAAAATACCTTTTTCATGCTTTTATGTTCATAAATTCAAAGACACAACACATATCATGTGGATATTCAAGGATGGTCATAGATCCTACTTTTGGGATGCTAGATCTACAAGAAAAATGCTCCAACCATGAGAACCTTCAATAAAAGGGTGAGAAGGGAGCCTCTAATGCCTAGTTTAAGCTTTCAACGGTAAACATCCATGGTGGACAAGAGAGATCTCCCCAAAAGGAGTTAAAAAGCTCCAAAAAAACCCCAAACCCAAACCCTAACTCTCACACAAGCTCTAGAGAGAGAGAGATATGAGGAAAGAATGAGGGAACCCAATCAAAACCCGTAACTTATAGCTTCTGCCCAACATAGACCGTTCGATCGGTCTTGGGACCGCTCGAGCGGTCTCCGTTACTACACTGCTAGCCCAACTTTGAACAACCATATCTTCTTCATCTGAACTCCAAATAGGGTCGTTCTTATGCTCAAATTGAAGACCCTAAAGTCTACTTTCCAATGGTTCTAACTACATACCAGAATTCATTTTGTATAAAAATATATGACCAAAATAGTGAAGCTATGTCACTTTTCTTCACACATTTTTCTCATATTTTTGTCCCGACATCTTTTGAAACCTCATTTTCTTCACCAAACACATCTTAACATGCGTATCCAAGCTCAAGATACTCTCCAACAACTTACCGTAGTTAGGATTTAATTCTTACCCAAAATCAACAGCTAATCCTTATTTAAAAATAAAGCGGGTCGAGTTACTACATTTACCTATGCAATTAGACTTTTACCGATGAATTTTATTGTATTGGTAAAACTGTTTTTTGTTGTAGTGACACTTCCACCACTATGCACGACCTCCACGCACTGTCACTAGTGACCACTACTCTTTTGACACCTTAACACCTCTAGTGAACGACTCCAATCGCTAATAAACTGTTCCGGCGAACCCGAATCAAAAGATTATCATTTTGAGAATTTTTGTTAAAAAATAGTTTTTTCGCCTAACTTTAGACGACTACAGCCATCACCTCGGACCTTCATTTCAACCACCATAAGTCTGGTTAGATTCACCTCACGGTCGCCTACGCATAGCCACGAACGGAGGTCAAAACCGACTTCTGAATTATCCAAATGCACATCCTAAAGTTGAGTAAAAAAATCGATAGAAATTTAAAAGGCAATGTGCATGCATGGCCCTGTACTTACTACCATGGTTGTTTTGATTATTTTAGACTTTTTTTTTTATTGTGTTGTTTGCACTTAATTTTGTTTATAATAATAATAATAATAATAATAATTTACATTTTGTTAAACTTACTAGACTATGTATTTTGTTAGTTAATAAAAAATTAATGTTTTTATCTATTATGAATTTAATTAGTTTTTATAAGAACAAAGTTAATTTTGAAGCTTAAATATTTCAAATGTAAACCAAAGCTAGGAATTTTAGTTATTTAATTAAGTTAAGCATTGCTCCGTATAAATGATATTATTCTTAAAATTAGAATAAAATCTAATTTAAAATTTACATTGCGAATCTTAGATAGTTTTTTTTAAAGTATAAAAGTATCAATTGTAAATGTAAATGAAAGTTTGAATTCAAAAGATTAATTTAGTATATCTTTTAAATGTTTAGACTCTTCTTATATGTTTTATGTAATGCCCCGGCACCCAGGTCACGTGAAACACCCACAAACAACCGTCTTGGGGATACCACGATCCACCAAAACTGATCGCACAAATGGGTCAAAACTGAAACATCGAAAGGAAAGCTAAAAGTTTTGTAAAACGTACTACCGAGGGTTTATTTGATACAAAAGAGTAGCCCAAAGGCCAAGGTCACGATTTCTAAGAGCTAAGCTTTAAAACAAAACAATAAAAATTTTCAAAGCCTGCCCAGACTACTCGATCGGTCATAAGACCGCTTGAGTAGTCTCTACTAGGACACTATTTTTTCCATTGTCTGCAAAACAACAGAGAGGTCATTTTAACCGCTCGATAGACCGAATGAGCGGTCCATCGGGTGGTCTGACTCCGGATCAACTTTTAAAATGCAATTTTTCCATCCCTACGCTTAAACATTTTCTCACATTTCTGAAAACTCACAAGGCAAAACATGCAAAAGAAATCCCACCAAAAACAAGGTTTCAAAATCTTCCTTCGAGGCATAAACATTTTAGAAAAGATAAAACCACACAAAAGAAGAGAACAACACCCAATCCGAAGTCTTACTCACAAGATAAGAAGGACATACATGCATTAGATATAATTGCAACTGGGCTTACAACACATGGTTCCAAAACTATAAACATGAAAATCATTACATGACTCAAAGATAAACAAAAGGAAGACTAAAAAGATCCTCCGCCCCTCTAGCTCCTCTAGATCAACCTGCTAATCAAAAGCACTAGAAAAAGATTTTCAAATCCCTTATCATAAGACAAAGACCAGAAGAAAACAGACTAGCATGTGATAAAAGGAAAGCATGCTAATAGAATAATATACATACCCCGACTCACATGAGCCTCAAAAATAATTTTGTAATGACCACATGCAACACATGCATCTTCATGGGCTTTTACCGTAAACCACAATCTGCCCCTCATTATGCAAATCTTCATGGGCTTTCACCGTAGGGCGTATGATCGCCCCTCGTTATGCAAGTGCAAATCTTCACGGGCTTTCATCACAGGACGTATGATCGCCCCTCGTTATGCATGAGTCAATGAGATTTGTACGCACATGACTTTGCACAAATATCAAAACACATATTGACGCCATCATCTAACCATGGAGACCAACCAATGTTAAAACAAACCTCAAACCCGCGGGTTAGTTCCAAACCTCCTGCTTTAGATTTTTGCAACCAAATACATAAATCATTCAGATTTACAAAACCCGCCTTTTGAAAACCACAGATACATATAAGTTCAACAACTTCGAAAGTAAACCATAAAAATGCTTTAAAAAACTTTTGTCTAACCAAACATGGTTTAAGAACATGAATCAACCATGCATGCATTTTAAAATGGTAAAAATTCATAAAATTTCACGTAGCACCCTTTTAAGACATGAGAGTCGAGGATTCTAACTCGTTGAGTTAAAAACTCGATGTCTCAAACTCCAACGAAAAATAAACTTTGTCAAAATGAGATTTCGTCCAAATGAACACGAAGCCCTCGACACGGATAACAAGAATCCGTTATCCGATCACCAAAAATCCAGCCCAAGCCCACCAAACAGTAGAGAGAAGATAGAGGCTTGGTTTGTAAAGAAAAGAAACTTAGCTAGCAAGATAAATGTTCAAAATATCAAGCAAAATATCTAGCCAATGGATGATATTTAAAGGGCCCACACAAACAGACTGCTCGAGTGGTCTCCCCAGCAAAGTTTTCCCAATTTACACCATAATGCCCAACGGTTCCGGGATCCAACCCAACATGCATTTCTAAACTCGAATATGTGTAAAACACATAAAAACATGCTATTGTAAAAAATTAAAACAATAAACAACTCGTCGAAAAAATATTACGAAATTAAAATGAAACCGGGTCTCACATTTTAAGATAACAAATATACTACAAATTAATATAGGTTTACGATAGAATTAACGAAAGTTAATATTAAAGTCAAAATATCCAAGATTATAAATTAAAGATTTAGGTTTCGGTAAAATATTTTAAATAATAAAGATTCTATTGATTAATAAAAATTAAAGATAAGAAAAATACTTAATATCTTATAATGTAAACAAAGACTAGAAATCTTAATTACGTTTATCTTTTAAAATGAAAATTTTTGTGTAATATCCCGATTTCAAAATAATAAAACCCAAGTAAATTTAGAGAATTACACCAATAAAGATGACCGTTTCTTTTGTAAACAACCCTTAAAATCAGTTAATTTATACCCACTACTACATTAATATTAAAAGATCACTTTTAAAAAATTAAAATGATTTTACTTTTCATAAAAGTGTGATAAAAAAAATAATCAAAATTTTTAATCTCACTTTTTCAAATAAAGTGAAATTATATATATTTTTAATCTCATTTATTAAAAAATGTGATAATAAATTAATTTTTTATCTCACTTTTTACATATAAATGTGATTAAAAATTTACTAAAACAAATTATAACTTCTAATTCCCTCTCCACCCGACAGTTCTCAGCCATTTCCTCTCATCCTTTCATATTCTCATCGAGCCGATAATCTCAGCGAGCCCTAGCTACGCCTCTTCCCGAGTTGTCTTCACCACCACCGCTCAAGCCACCGCCGCATGCCACTGCCGCTCAAGCCACCGCTGATTGTTGTCGTCGCTCATGCCACTGCTGATCGTCGTTGTCGCTCACACCATAGGTACATATATGTAATTGTTATAACGGAAACAACCTAGAAAAAGAGAAGAGAGAGAAGGAGAAGATCTCCATCGTCTAAATCTCTATGGAACAACTGATCAACTTCGTCATTCGCCTGCCCAGGTACCCACTCAGCACTTTCAACTCTCTTGCTGTGTTTGTATTTGTGTGTTCATATATATATATATATATATTCCCTTCTAAGTTCTAATAATCTAATAATAAGATAAATATATACTCAATCTATCTGAGAATTTAAGTTTATTGGCTTTCATAATGCTCTTATCATTCTGTTTTTTCTATATCTAGGCCATTACTTCTTCAGGAACCAAGAAAGGTGAGTTGTTTTTGGCTGATATTGCGACCCAACTGAAGAACAAGAACCTCACAACCGACATAAAAGTGGACACAAACTCTAATGTAACTCATGGAGCTTTAACTCTGCTGTAAGCCTTTAAACATTTTTTAACAACTGAGATTCTATTTAACAGTTTCAGTTACTGTATTTAAAGGAAATAAATCTTGCTTTTCATCAATTTGTATTATTAGATCGTAGGGAATTTAATGTTGGTTGTGCTGTACCATGTACACAAAATAAAATACTTTGGTATAGGATTTTTAAAATAAATGATTCGCGAAGTTGTAGTTTATACAAGGTTTACTAAACGTACATCATTTTATCCCCCGATTGGCTCAATTATGCTTCTGTTTGGTGATCAGCCCTAGGTTCCTCTGAGATGCATGCAAATGATTGGCTCTGATTGAGTATTTGGAGAAACATTACCCTTCTTTATGCCTTATGATTGGTTTTTATTTTTTTATTTTTTTTTGGGTATTGCCCAAGTTTAGCTTTAATTTTTTAGTGAGGTATTGATGAAACAATAGGTATTGTTGTTTGGAGATAATATGGCTTTCCTTTCTTGTTCCTTTCTAATGAATTACCTCAAGAATTATGTAGAAAAGCTCATTGTAGGGAGGCTTTCATAATTTAGCTGACAAGATAAAGTGAATGCGTAGCTTTGCACTACCATTACCATTGATGAACCTGCTTCTGGACTCAAGACAATCTTCAGCTTTATTGTTCCTGATCAAAGATCTGGGAAGGTAATCAGACTTTGTCCTTTATGTTGTCTTCTATGTTTGTTAGCTTTTGAATAACTTGCACGCCCTTTACGATGTTACTGAGCAGGTTCATGTTACTTTGTGTGATTCCTTTTGCTCCATTAACAAGCACATTTTATCCTTTTGGACTCTCATCCTTGGTTGCTTATTCTTATTGTGATTGTGCTAATAGGTAGAACTCTAGTACCTGCATGAGTATGCTGGAATCAGTACTAGTATTGGATTAACTGCTACTCCCATTGTCAACTTCTCTGGCCTGGCTAGAAACAATGTTGTCTCTATTGGGACTGATCTTTATTTTGGCACTGCTACGGGAAACCTCACCAAATACAATGCATGGTTGAGTTTCTCCAAGTCTGACCTCATTGTTTCGTTGATACTGTGAGTAAATCCTCCATCTGAAAAGGAGAGGAAGTGAATGATCTTTTTGAATAATATATAAATTGTCTCTAAGTTGATTACTTATCTACTTCCTTATGATTTTTTGTTTTATCCTACTACTCCTTATGTAAAGCAATTGGGCTTGGTAGTTGATTTATTTTAGAACCCCTTCCCCTTGCTATCTTCAGTTGAGATATAGGCAATTGTAGATGGGGTGAGACTCGTCATTCTTCAGTTGGTATTGACAAAGTTAAGGAAATTTATCCTTTTCAAATAGCTGGCAAGGAGGATGAAGCTCATTTCTTTTGAATTTTTTTACAAAATTTTGCAGTTCTATATTTGAATATCCCTTTCCCAAAAGTAATTTTTTCACATGAAATTCTTAACAACTGAGTATAGACTGGAGTCTTTAATCCGTAACTTCAATATTAGCATACCCATCAAAACTCAACCAGATTGGCAACCACACTACATCATTCCTGACATGGGAAACCAAGAACCTTGTTGGACCCAAAATAGCTCTACAAGGATTAAAGCCCAACTAAAGGCCTCAATCGAGCATCACACCGACTAAATTCAAACCACGAAACATGGTTTGAACGTAGTCCCTAGTTCTTGTTTTAATTTTGAAAAGATTTGTCTTCTTCAACTATTTACTATACTGACTCACTTTACAATGAAATCAACACAAGTCTTCAAGTCTAGATTAACACGTAAGTTCATAAATTATGTACATTGTAGTTATACTTTGTTTATTATTATATTAACGGTTTAAAATATTTCTTTTATGAAGTGCTTTAAAATTTATGAAGCTACCAAGAATAACAAAAGGATAAGTTCAATTTGAAAAGTAATTTAGGTATAAATATTGGAATAGTTAAGTTTGTATTATATCGATTATACTTATGCGTAGTTATTAATATAAGTTAAATTGCTTATATTAGTAGATTTTGAGTTCCTTATCTGCAGAGAGTACAAAAAAAAACTCCGTAATTATGATATTTATGTTCTTAATGATAGTGTATATGCTTAAAGAACATGTTTCTACTGTTAATGATTTGGTCATTTGAGTTTGATTGTTGAGGAAGCCAAAAGCAGATGCCTATGCTTTATTTGGTGAGGAAGCTAAAAGCATTTCTTAATTGCAAGGCTTTAATGAGTTTGATTGTTGTGATATCTTTTATCCATGCTTCTTATGGATTATTTTGATTTCTATGCATCAGTTGTCTTATTTTTTCCAATTGGTACAACACTATTTGTATGTTGACACTATTTATCTCAACAGTCACGGCTAGCTTATGCTGTTCATAGAGAGGATTTCAAAGATGCATCAAGGCTTAAAGTAGCAATTGCAACTGCAGCTATAAATGACACTGTTGGCAGAGTGATGTCTCATCTGAATTTTGGGGAATGGTTTTACCACTCTTCCTCAGCAATGAATGTTTTTGGTTCCTTTCTTACATATTTTGGGTTTTCAACTACAGAGGGCCATACAGAAAGTGCAATACCAAGATGCAGCTTTTATACGAAATTGTGCTAGGGCAGGAATGGTGAGTTTAATGTTTCCAGGGTATTACATGCATATAAATCAACACAACTTAACAAGGCTTTGTCCCAATTATTTGGGAGATAATATGCTTGTCACTATTATGATTATTGCACTTGTCTATGCTTGGGGGTGGTCAATTTTACATTAGATGTGACGCCCCGTCCTCCGAGCATGTCAGGACATACATAAATATAGATAGGGAAATATTCTAATCATTCATTCATATTTACATATCATAAATATCACATCATTAAGAGTTCTGAACTGTTCATATGTACATAACGATTACAATTTTACCAGAAAATTTAACAAAAATTACAATACGCCCGTGGAAACTAAACCAAAAAGAGCAAAAGGTAAAAATCCAATTCTTCAGCTAGCATCATTGGGGTACGTTGGCTCTTGCTACTCACTTCGTTCTTTGATTCTGTCTTCTTCTTCGAGGGCGACTTTCTCAAGGAACTCATCACACTCACTTGTGGCACGAATGCCATGAGCCAAAGCTCAGAAGCAAATTTCCTAAGTCGTTTAACAAACTCACAACAAAATATCTTACAATACATATCATATAATACCTAATACAATTTTAAGGCCAAATAGACAGACAATTTATCATTTTTAACAGGACAAGCACATATAGGAACAGTGGTGCGAGTGCGTGATGCAGATGAAATGCAATGCAGTTACCCAACCCGATTATAAATCAACCAATCAAATTTTGAGTAACATCATTACATTTTCGTACGTTGGGATCCCGTAGACCAACGTTCCCAATCACCATGTCGTATAACGGATGTTCAGCTCAAGACGTGGCACGGCTCAGGACACAACACGGCTCAGGACGTATATGACCCAAGGTCGATCATATCCAACACGATAATCAGAATGGCACCATTACGTTTCTGTACGTTAAGTTCCCGTTCGTCAGTGTTCTTGATTACTACAGCGTATAGCAGCTGTTCGGCTCAAGACGTGATACGGCTCAGGACGTTCATGGTCCGAAGGTAAATCAAGCTAACATAATAATTTGAATGGAACCACTACGTTCCCATATGTTAGGCTCCCGTACATCAGTGTTCCCGATCACAGTGGCATATAGTGGAAGTTCAGCTCATGACATGATACGGCTCAGGACGTAATACGGCTCAAGACGTATATGGCCCATAATCTACATATCAATGTAATAACCCGAATGGTACCAATACGTTCCCGTACGTTAGGTTTCCATTCATCAGCATTCTTGATCACAGCAGTGTATAGCTGCTGTTCGGCTCAAGATGAGATATGGCTTAGGACGTAACACGGCTCAAGATGCTTATAGCCCATTGTCAACACCCTCATCAACAAGGACTCTCTAATCATGATATTATTCCGCATCCTCCATCCCTATTCCAAATCCTCTGGCCAATAATTTACGCACAAAACCCAACCCATAAGATGCCCCAAGTGTAACGTAATGATGCTTATTGTACAACAACTCTCTAAAGCATAGAGTACAATCATGCGAAGTATAGCCACAATTTAAGCAACATAGAATCGAACCATAGGTATGAGTTTATTTCATCAAAAGCATCATTTTCATACACTAATTACTCACAAAATTCATATAAGATTCACACACTCATGTCTCATAAGTAACTAACCATTCGAATACTTAGCCAATTTAAGGTACAAGTGTGATTGTTAGTTTTAAAGTTGTGATAGCATTTTGAAGTACTTAGATATTGATTTAATTTCTAAAATTTTGACACCATTTAGATAAAAATATTTTTTATAACTTTCATATTTATCACCAAGGTCAGTTCTTAAAGTAAAAAAGTCATTTATTTTATTTTAGATAAAATCCTTCAGCATTTAACAGAGAAAATCATAAAAATTGGGCCTCTGTTAGCCACGATTTTGTGACATCAATTCAAGTGTTCTAGGTCTTATTTTTGGTGAAGTTTTAGTTTAAGGAATACTCTACAAGTTTCATGTTTTGTGCTAAGGCAATGTATTTGGAAAACGTTTAAGATGTTGGCCAATTTATAAAGATGGTCTAGTCAGCCTAAAAAAGGTCTACATAATGTGATTTAAACACAGAGAGATGAAAACATTTTGGGTATCATCCGAGGGTATTTTGGGATGATTTTTGCTCAGTATTTAGTTTCATATGTTAGCTACATTTCTTATGTTTACCACTTTTGTATTTGGCTTCTAAAAATTTGAGTTTTGAATCTCACAAAAATGTGTGACATAGAGGTTTGTCAGTCACTAAATTTCAATAGTGACTTTGGGAAGGGCTTTTGAACTTTCAAGACTTCATATTTTTGGCTCTTTCTTGGTGGACAGAAATATAAATGCGTTATCTACAAATATTACGTTTCAACCTAAGCTCGGTTCTCACTTTAACTTAGGGTTTTTAGGTCTGCAATTCAGAGTGGTCAAGATCTGACACTCTTTGGAAAAAATGAGATATCTAGAGTTCTACCCAACGAAATCACTTCAAACCAATTTTGTATAAAAGATAACTCAAAACGATAAATCTGGACAAAAAAATCACTTAAATATCATTTTTCTACAATTAGTTATGATGTTCTAAAGTTAGTGGAAGAAAGTAGGTTAGCCCAGAAAATTAGGTTACCTAGAGTTTTAGTTGCTTAGCTCATGCGGTGTCCATTTTTGTTGTGGTTTCTTTGCATGCATATTATAATCTCACATAAACCAAAACTGCAGAATATTATAGGCTATAAAACTCTAAAATATAAACATGCAAGCACATGCAAAGCATAATCATACATAAACAGTCTAATAACTATTCCTACAACGCCTTTTTGGGTTATTTCTTGTTTCTTATTTTGAGTTCATTATAGAGATGGATTGAAAGTTATTTTATGAGAGAATATCAAAGGGTTTTAGAGAGTTTATTTACTTGTTTTGATGCTCTACAGGTTGAAGAATGGCAGGCTTGGCTTTGTAGCTCAATCCTTGAACCTCTTAGCTTCTTCCTTCATTCTTCTCTTCTTCTTTCTTCTTCTTTTCCTCTCAACATATGAAGAACACTCAAAGCTCACAAAATCTAGTATTCTTTCTCTAGTATGGCCGAAATACATGAAGGAGATGGGGTGTGTTTGGCCTTTGTCATGTAGGAGAAGAGTGGGTGGTGGATTAATTATGAATGTAAGTATTTTTTAAATTTTCTTGGTTTTGATTGGTTGCGTGAGAGGTGGAGAGACTTTTTAGAGATTTGAAATCTGGAAATTAGCAGAAAAATCAATGGGAATT
>JAULJZ010160964.1:0-26825 GCA_032270985.1 Heliamphora pulchella
GAACACATCCAAAGACTCGAGGAATAACAGAGAGAGGAGATGAAGCAACGTATAAGAGGGAGAAAGGAGACTGCTAACGAGGGACAACATAAGGCATACGATTTATGAGATAACAGACAGTAAGAACGGCGTCACCCCAAAAATGTTTCGGGACATGCATGTGGAAGAGTAAGGTACGAGCAACATCGAGTATATGACGATGCTTTCGTTTAGCAACACCGTTCTGCTGAAATGTATGAGCACAACTAGTTTGATGAATAATGCCACGATCATCACAAAAAGAAGTAACAACGGACTACATGTATTCTAAGGCATTATTATATCGAAGTACCTTAATACACCGACCAAATTGTGTAAAAATCTCATTATAAAACTGAGTGAGAATGTAAGGCAACTCAGATCTATTTTTCATCAAAAAAAGCCAAGTCATGCGCGAAAAATCATCAACAAAGATAACAAAATACGAATATCCATTAACAGTAAGAGTTCGAGAAAGACCCCAAATATTCATATGAACTACATCAAAAGACTCAGACGCACGACTATGACTACAACAAGGAAACGAACTATGGTAATGCTTGCCCAACTGATAAGCGTCACATTCTAAACTAGATACGAAAGGCAACGACGGAATAGCAAACTTCAATTTGTCCAAAGATGGATGACCAAGGCGAATATGCCACTGAAGTGGAGAAACAAAGGCACTCAATGCAAACGCAGGAGAACGAGGCGGTGATGCAGTATCCAAGTAATATAGGCCATCTTTCTCATGCCCCGAAATCAATCATCTTTTAAGTCTGGCGGTCCTGAAACACACAAGAAGAATGAGAGAAAGTTATAGAACAATTCAAGGTTTTAGTCAATTGACTAACAGCTAGCAAATTGAAAGGGAAATCGGGAACGAAAAGACTAGAAGATAAAGATAAAGATGAAGTGGGATGAAGTACACCCCACCCATTAACTAGACGAGACGAGCCATCCGTTAAGACAATATGATGGTGAGTGCGAGTCAAATTAAAAAACAAGAAGGAATTACCAAACATATGAAAGGTGGCACCAGAATCTATGACCCAAGTAGGAAAAGAAACAGCAGCACATGCAACAGTACCTGAATTTGCTAAAGTTGCAGTAGAAGTGAAAAGACAAGCAGTGCGTAAAGTCTGAACCAATTCACTAAGCTGGGTGGTGGGGGTGTCATGAGAACTAGATGAAGATGTATCTGGACTGCTGGACGAGATAGACTGCGTATACTGGAGAATCCCTTCAGTGACATGATGAGCAGAATTAAGCTTACCATATTTCTTCCAACAGTATAATTCTGTATGATTAGTACCTCCACAATGATCACATTTGCGATCACCCCGATTACTAGAACGGCCCCCACCACGTGAGCCACCTCTAGAAAAACGACTGCTATGACCACCCTGACTGTTACTACGATTGCCACCAGTGGAGACTAAAGTAGAAGCTTCGGAACTAGGAAGAGGAGGGCGTGACGTAGTGGACGAGTGGCCCAAGGACGAACGTAATAGTCGTGAATATGCATTAGCAGCTGTAGATAAAGTATCACTGGCAAAGATCTGATCTTTGAACCCCCGCAAGTCAGAGTCCAAACCAGAAAGAAGAGAGGCAACCACAAAGTCCTCCCAATGGCATCGCTGTTGCACTATATCTGTAGTGAGAGGGCGATGTTGCAACAGTTGATCCCATAAACTCTTCAGATTGCTATAATATTCAGCTAAAGGCTTACCAGATTGCTTAGTTTTGAGGATTTGTTCATACAGTTCATATACACAACAAACATTGCTATGAGTAGAAAAAGAGTCAGTAAGAGAATCCCAAATCTTCTTAGATGTATCACAAAACTCAACAATAGTGGTAATATGGTTAAGATATGCCATAACCATCCTATAACAACTGAATCGGTACTTTCCCAGTCCACGAGTTTAGAATCACCGGTTGTCGAGGAGGATCGGTAATATAGCTCAACTGCCTCTTCCCTTTAAGAAAAACTTTAAATGCATCTGCCCAAGCCAAATAATTCAGTCCATTCAAATGCTTAGAGGTAACACAACGTGGAAGATCATCATCTTTGAGTTGAGAAGGTTTTGTCTCAACCATAGCTATTGTATCCCGATATGAACAACAACAAATCGAGAGCCAATTGAACAACAATCGAGGGAAACAAAAGAAAATATCACGAAGCACTTAAGAGCAAATTACCACGAAGCAAGTCACAAAGAACTATGAAGCAGCATAACAAACCACAAAGCAACCCAAATCGGTGAAGACGATGCAGCAGGAGCAGAAAATACCAAGAAGCAACCCAAATCAGTGACGAAGAACCCAAATCAGTGATGAACAACCCATATCGGTACCCTAGGGTTGCGAGAAAACAGATTACGACTTCGCCTAGGATTTCATAAACAGATCGCGACGAAGGAGCACAAATCGCGACTCTAGGGCTTCGGAAGTTGATCGAAACTTACAGAAACTTGATCGAAACTTGATCGCGACAAACATGAAGCAAAACTCACAACTATAAGGCTTTGAAACTTGATCGAAAACTCGCAAAAAGGGTTCGCGACATGCATGAGATACAAATCGCGACTCTAGGGTTTCGAAACTTGATCGAAACTTCACAAAAAGGCTTCGCGACTTCAGATCTAGGGTTTTGAAACTTGATCGAAATTCACAGAAAAGGTTGCGCGACTTCAGATCCAGAAGTTTCCAGGCATGGCGACTTTAGATCGAGAAGATTCAAGGTCCGTACAGCCGGCGGTGTTATGTTGACGTCATCGTATCACAGATGACGTCAGCACGCCGTTTCTATCTCACTGTGCATTTAGAATAATAAGAGCAGTTGTAGAATTGAATCTTTTACTCTGATACTAAATGAAAGTATAAAGAAAGTAACTTTAGGATTTTTGGAGAACGAAAAGAGAAAAGATGAGGAGAAGAAATTATGGTGTTGAGGACTAATCAGTCTCCTCTCCCTAATATTTATTTATATTAAAAGGAATATAACACAATGACACAAATACCCTTAATACAAAAAAGAGAAAGACTCTACCACATCGCTAGGTCAACGAGGGAATCTAAATTTATTGCTTTAGATAAAGTAGGGGAAGAAGCAGAATGGTTTTGTCATTTCTTAGAAGATATTCCAGTGTGGTCTAAACTTGTGCCTGCAATTTACATTCATTGCAATAGTTAATCTACAATTGGAAGGGAACATAGTAACATGTATAACGGTAAGTCGTGACATATACGTCATAGCACCAATACTGTTAAATAAGTTCTCTCATGTGGAATTGTTTCCATTGAGCATATAAGGTCAACAAACAACATAGCGGATCCGTTAACCAAAAGTTTGACCAGAGAGCAAATAAATTGTTCATAGAGGGGAATGAGACTAAAGTATATCTGGTTTCAAATTGACAACCAAATTATGTGTGACTCTAAGAGAATCATTAGGGAGATCATCTCCAATCCATTTTTATAATAATATAGTGATGTCTGCAGCATAAGTCGGGATAAGCTTTTAATAATTCTTTTATCTTAGACAACCAAGTGAGGTGTAGTAAGATACTCTTAATAAGAATCACATATATGAGTGTGAACTAGGCCGATTCTACAAGAATTTCCCAGGCTAAATTCTCTAAAGCACTCACAAAAATCAGGAATTGTTTTGGACCAAAATGAATACAACCATGAGATCCCAGTTGTGCTTGAGAAGGTGCAAACTCTATTGTTTTGGCTTACATAAACAATTGAACAGTTCACGACATTATGTTCACTGGTTAGCAGTAAGTTCGATAGTTTTTCACAAGGAAAGCTTCAAAAGCAAAAGCTACCTATTTTGTGCAGGATTTTTCTAACGTACTCTCGTAGTGTCTGCATTTTGGTGAATTTCATTTTTGTTGAATTCCATTCATGTGAAGGATTGTTGGAAAATGTGGGTTTTGAACAAAATTTTTAGCAAACTTCAAAGCTAAATATCTTGAGGTTAATCACATCTTTTGAGTGATTACAAATGATAATTGTTCGCTTCATTGGTGGTTTCACTATGGATTTTGTGTTGTTGGAAATCATTAAGGAGTGAATGAGAAATCGACTCTAAAGTGTCATTTGAATAACTTCCATTAATCGCCATGCGAGCCTTGGAGTGCCACTTGCCATCTTTCAAATTTCCACAGACATCAGGATATTTTCCATCAAGAATTATTCTTGCGACGTCATGTGTCCTTCAAATAATTTCTATTAACCGCATGCTCTTTTGGAGTTCCATTTGTCCTTAAAAATATCTTATATGGCCATTCTAGCACAAATTATATTCAACCAAGTTTTTCAAAAATCTACAAAGTAATTAGATAGAAAATAAGCCTGTGTTTGAACTAGCTTTTTTTAGAAGCTTTTAGGCTTTTTGGCTTTTTGGTGTCAAACCATGATTTTTTTGTGTCAAATCATGACTTTTTTTGTGAGAGAAAAAGTGGAAAAAGCTTGGCTTTTTGTGGGAACCCAAACGAAGTGGCATTTTTTAGTAGAAAAAGCCAAAAAGCCTGGCTTTTAAACGAAGTGGCATTTTTTAGTAGAAAAAGCCAAAAGCCTGGCTTTTAAACGAAGTGGCATTTTTTAGTAGAAAAAGCCAAAAAGCCTGGCTTAAAAGCCAGGCCAAACACAGGCTAAAATTCTCGACTGGAAATTTTTTTTTTCCCGTGTAAACAAGGCCCCGAGGAGTAGCCAAGTTTTGTGGTTAGGTCATGACCAATTGTTACCATTAAAGATCTGTTGGAGTTCGACTCGGTTCGTGTCGGTTCGCTGGTTCAACCGCTAGACTGAAACAGTGTGTACGCATTTTTTAAGTGGGTTCGTGCTTGTTCGCCCATACCGAATAGGTGTTAGAGGGCCTATTTAAACAAGCCATTCTGTTCCAGTTTATCAATTCGTATTTTTGCCTTCTTCTTCATGCATTCTTCTGCATATTATGGGTTCGTTTGAGAATTTGCAAGCATTGTTCTGGTTCGCCAAACTTGGAGATTGTTG
Source organism: Heliamphora pulchella (assembly GCA_032270985.1). Classification (NCBI taxonomy): domain Eukaryota; kingdom Viridiplantae; phylum Streptophyta; class Magnoliopsida; order Ericales; family Sarraceniaceae; genus Heliamphora; species Heliamphora pulchella. Next base: position 5,047 of record JAULJZ010160964.1, read on the forward strand.
TGCTACTTTTGCAAGTGGAAAGACCATTGCATCCTTAGAGGCATACGCCGTTCAACTCTAAGCACCATATCGAGGGCGAATTTTGTCTTAAGGAGAATTTGTCAAACACAAGCCTCGTCTACTGTTGTAATAGGTTTTTGTAATTTTTGTTTTTGTATTTTCTTTACAATCTCATTAAGGATGGTTAAATGTGTTGTATTCTATCTCGTCAATATAAGTCTATTTTGCTTAAGCCCTCTCCCCATTTCATTGACAAGAAAAAACACCCAACAATAGTTATCTTCCAACTTCATCATTTTTTTGGCAGTGATAATCATTCTTTGTTCATCATTTTATTTATTTATTTGTTTGGGTTTGCATTAAGGCAACAAATAGGCTTTGTGATTTAATATTTGATCAACAATTGAATGCCATATGACAAACTAGTAAGTTTACAAAAATAAAATTATTCTTTCACATACCCATAAAAAAGAATATTATATTTCACCTTAAAAAATACAATAGCATGAGCAATGGATGTATATTGAATCACCTAACAGTGAAAACTTTTGGTGTAGCTGCAGTGCCATCTCCAGTACTCATAGGAAATGTTTTTGGCTCCCTGAATTAAATAAATTACATTTTTGGTGGATTAAGTTGTTGATGAGAACAAATGTTTGTTTTCTGATAGGTTTGAAAGTGGGAAGAAACAAAAGAAAGTTGAGGTTCTAGGTTTCTTAGTTTGTACATATAAGGGTATTTTGAGTATAATGCTTATTACATAGGGATATTATTGTCAACCAAAATCAATCCAGTTGGACTGGATCAATAACCCATCCCTCCCACGGGTTCCATTGGTGGATTTCATAGTCCAATAGGACTAATAGTCCAGGCCAAGTTTGTTGAATCAAACATGATTCTAAATAGCCCACATCATTAATAAATCCCATCCATACACCTACACTGGCCATCAAACAGGGCATGGTTTAATCCTAATAGATACAAGCTTTTATTCCTACAAAATTTCAATCAAATCATTAAAGAAATAAAACTACATATGCATTCATATTTTGAAGAGGATTATGTATATTTATTAATCAAGAATGCATAATTGGAGAGTGTGAGCACATTCCATATCAAAAACGACCTAACAAATCTGGTCATCATGGATAATGTCCAAAAATCTTTTTGAAGGATTCCCACTTTTGATCAAGCTTTACCTATAAAGGAAATTATACGGAGAAAATAGTAAAACATTAAAGGATTAGGCGCATTGCTTATCAGAGAGAGATCAAAATACGCCCGTATTTATAATTTAATCAGGAAAGACCATTAAATTTATTAAAAACGTCTAAGATTTTTTTAAAATAAAATAATAAGCAAAAAATAGAACAGATTACTATTGAGAGAGAGAGAGAGAGAGAGAGAGAGAGAGGCTTACATTGCGGCCCTTCCAAACTTGATAGAGCCTCTTGGGTTTGTGAAGGTCGACGCCTTTGGATGAAGGACCACAATTCTGATTCTGGATCTCACTCATAATGCTTTTGCCCTTTTTTCCCCCTTTTCCTTGTGGTGTTTTTTTTTTTTTTATATCATGCCCAAAAATGATGTTCTCATTCGGGCAGAGAGGACGAAAACGAAAAGTTGGTGCAGGAGGATGCTGGTCGGAGACAGTCAAATCAGGGAGAGAAGGAGAAGGCTCTCCCTAGTTTTGGATCAAAACCAGCATTCCCTGCAGCTCTACATGTTTTTTGACAAATTCAACTCAACAATATGTCCTCTTTATCTCCCTTTCGCCTTCCTCTCTTAAATTTCTCTCCCTCGATATCTTTTTCTCTCGCTCAATATCTTTCTCCCTCTAGACCCGACAATCAAAAAAAAAACACCTGAAACATTCCACCTCTTTCAGTCTCTCTTTCGCTACGCATAACAATTTCCCCTTCCACCTCCAACGGCTGCCCCGGACAATCTCTATGATTTAAGCGGCCTTTTCGCGGGGAAGATAAATCTTAAGCGCAAGTTTTGGGAAGCTTCTAAATAAACACGCATGGATGGGGGGGTTCTATTACCAAAAATAAGTTAACTTTTTAATTTAATTAATCAATTAAGAATTTTTAAACTTAATTCTCATTTTACGTAAAAACGTATTAAGCAATTACATTTTTTTTATAAAATTTATTTTTTAAACTGTTAATTCGTTAAAATAAAATATTATCTTAAAAACGTGTTTACTAAATACACTTTTCTTAGAAAAATATTTTTACACTGAAAACGTTATTGGCATTAAAAACGTTTTTACCAAAAATGTATTTATCATAAAAAAACTCAATAAAAAACATATTTACATGAAAAATATTTTTTTTAATTTTTAAATATATTTTTATAATTGAATCCATTTATTACGTAGAACTCGTCGAATTTCTTATTTGTAATAAAAATTAGATTGATTTGATAATTGTAACTAAGTGATTGAATAACATTTATTTTAAAAAAAAAATTAATTATAATTTTTATTTATATTATTTATAAAAAAAATATATATGATTACTTAGTTACAGATATCGGGTCAATCTAAATTTTTATAGGTAACAAATTTATTGAATTTTACGTAATAAACGGACCCAATCATAAAAAAATATTTAGAAATTAAATCAAGAATATGAACAAAGTTTAACTTCTTGAGATGAACTTGTTAAAAATATGAAAATATCACATACTAATTCATCCATAAAGAAAACACTAATAGGCATTGATTTGATAACGGTAAAAAGCCCAATGAAAAATATATTTACATGAAAAGTGTTTTTTTTAGTTTTGAATATATTTTCATAATTGAATCCATTTATTATGTAGAACTCATCGAATTTCTTATTTGTAAAAAAAATTAGATTGATTTGATAACTGTAGTTAAATGATTGGATAAAATTTGTTTAAAAGTTTTTTTTAAAATTATAACTTTTATTTATATTATTTATAAAAGAATATTATGCGATCACTTAATTACAGGTATTGGGTCAATTTAAATTTTTATATGGATAACAAACTTATTGAATTTTACGTAATAAACGAATCCGATCATAAAAAAATATTTAAAAATTAAATCAGAAATATGCACAAAGTTTAACTCTTTGAGATCATACTTGTTAAAAATATGAACCAGCCATATACTAATACTTATCCATGTCGAAAACGTGTTTATCAAACACGTTTTCTAGTCTCACTCAGTTTACTCTAAAAGCGTGTTTAACAAACACGCTTTTATTTGAAATGGTTTAAACTAAAAGCATGTTTAGTTTTCCCTTGTAAGCTTGTAATTAGTTTTCCTTCTTTATGTTACAGTTAATTATAAAAAAAAACGTGCTTAACAAAAACGTTTTATTTGTTTAATTGTGTTTGCTAAAAACATTTTATGTATTAAACTAGAAAATGTGTTTGCTAAACACATTTTTATGTTATTATTTTCTATTTTTCAGTTTATATGGAGATTAAACTTAATGCGTGTTTAGCAAATATATTTTCTATTAAAGTGTGTTTGTCAAACACGTTTTTACATAGAATGTGAATAAAGTTTAAAAATTCCTATTCCGTTAATTAAGTTAAAAACTTAACTTACTTTGGTAAAAGAGCCCATGGATGGGAATATAGGCAATTTTCCATTTTTTAAAATTAAAATCGCAAAAAAAGTCCTTGTGTTCGTTTGGTTAAAAAATAAAAAATAAAAATAAAATTAAAACGTCAAATCAAAACATGTTTTAAAAATATTATATTTAAACTCTCATCAATTTTAAAACACAATAATATTACTTATTTATAATTTATTTACTACTACTACTAATTACATATAATTGTTAATATCAAATATATAAATGGGTAAAATTGTCTACTTTGAACAAAAAATAAAAAAGTTAATATTTTATCCAGACAACAAGCTTCAAAAAAACTTTTTGACTAAAAACGCAAAAAAAAACATAACTTTTAAACTAGTTGGTAATCGGACCGTAGTGGTAATGTTATGACGCCACAAAAATAATAAAAATATTAAGTATATTATTTTAATATTTTATAAATTTTTAGAAAATTAACAATTATTTTTAGAAAATAGTGTAATTATGTCAAATTCATCATACAAAATAATTGTTTTAAAAATAATTATTTAAATAAAATATATAAATAATTATAAAATGGCTGGAGAAATGTCATTAAACATGATAAGTAATATTGTGAGTCTCACATATTTTTTTTTAATATCAGGAAATTATGAAATTGATTATGTGTATAATGAGAAATTTAATTCATATTTAGGTAGGGTAAGATAAAAAAATGTTATAAGAATTGTAGAATTAATTTTAACCATTAGATAAGAAGGAAAGATAATCTGATATTTTTACAAATAATACCAAGAGAACTTGGTATTATTAATATCATGAATGATGTATTATTAATCCATTATATGCCGAATTATTAGTTCTAATCCCGCAATACAAACGCGAAATTAGGTATCTCGTTAGAAAAAAATTGACTTGTAGACCCCACATGTTTTTAATCTTATCCTAACCTCCTCAATTCGGCAATCCAAACATGCCTTAAGGTTATGTTTGTATTGGAGGATTGAAGGGTGGGATTAGATTACTAATCCAGAGTAATTTTTTATATCCTATGTTTGGATGTAAAAAAGAAGTTTGAATAAATAGTCTAATTTTTTTTAGGTAATTAATTTTAGCATAAAAGAAAAAATAAAATATACATGTTTCCAATGGGCATACCCTAAGTAATTACATCACTTCCCAACATAACAAGAAAACAACATTAACAACATAACCCAGTTAACCCCTGCTTGGTAGCGGGAGAAACTATCTAACAAAGCATATTCCACGCACAACCTATATGGATGGAAAATAGACACAAAAAGAGGACAAAACCAAACCAGCAAAAAAAATTGGTCGTCCAACACCAATAGAAACAAATATCCTGCGAAAGCTCAGCTCCTCGAAAAGCTCCAAACCTTAGGCAAGAGAAGACGTCCTCAAAAGTCCTGCAAAAAATCCGCTATAAGCTGAGAAAAAAATCCCCAGCCAAATAAAGACTTTGACAACAGAACCACCAAGGATCAAAACACAGGTCCAAAGGACAACCGAAGGGAATCATTAGAGGTCTATGAGTAAAGTACCAGAGGTAGATGGACTCCTAGCTAGCCAAAAGAAGCAACTGACAGACCAACCCCAGAAAACTCCAGCTCAAATCCTGCCTAATAATATTGCCAACCTACCTTGCGCACAGGGTCGCCAAACATAAGCGGAGGGAGACCCTACAAGTCAGCAATAAAATATGGACAAAACAGATCCCAAGAATCCAGCTTAGAGAAAACCTAGGCCATCCCAAAGGAAAACTCTACTATCGAATCCAAACGGAGCAAACCATTAACTAGAACCCCACTCAAAGAACCACCAAACGACCCACACCATAGGTACCCTGCAAGAAGTGCAGACAAATTCTCATCCAAACCAAAGCAATCTCAACTCCTTAATTCGGCATTACACTCCCTGGAGGTAAGGGACGAAAGGATAGGATTCAAGAAAGCTCGTGTAAGAAAGAAACCAAATGAACTTCCAACGAGAAGTACCAAGGGATCGTCCAAAGAGACCTTAATTCATCATTCAATCCAGCAGCATTAAAACCTGCCCTCCCAAGTTGTTCGTGGGCCCCACCAAGCATAATGATGGCCTCACCATTGAGAACCCACAATATCCAACTAGCAAATTTGTCTTTAAAGCAACCAACCGAAATGGTAAGAACCACCAACCAAACACTAGTGGATCCCATCTGAATCACACTGCTCAACCCATATATGCCCAACCCGAGAATGCATAAAATATCACAAAAAATCGCAGGCTAACTCAACCATACCCATATACGGGTTTCACCACTACCACCCCACATGCCACAAGCCAATCAACGTAGCGGACCCACAACTTTTTTCCAATAAACAAAGCTATCCCACTACGATTTTTGACAAAAACCAGCAGAATTCCACTCACAAGCGAGAACTAGCCCCGAGTATTGTGGGTCCCTCCTGAATGAGCTCATCTTCCACTACCACAAGTAAGCTGCAAATAGCCCATTGTACAATCCTACTAGCTGCTGCCCCATCAGATCTGCAGATAATTGGGGAGACCATTGTCTGCTTTCCACGATTTTGCAAAAAAAAAAACCAGACGCAGGCCCCGATTTTGCAAAAACTAGATACGGTTTTGCAAAAAACCAAACACATGTGTCCATGAACCTAAGCCCACTGTTTTACAAGCCGTTCCTGCTATTCAAAGAAACCACAATGGTTTTGAAAAATGCCCAGCAGCCATACGAGCGCTAAGAGCATGGGCTCCACTTCGTCTTCTTCCAAAGCTCAAACCGAGTTTCATGAATACAGATCCGAAAATCTGATGAAGAGAACCAAAATCAACTTGAAATCCGTGTATCTAGGCAATGAGAAATTCAAACAACATTCTCATCATACTCCAGCGATGATTCCACCCATCGAAGCTTTAATAAACGAAATCCACTGAAGCGAATCTCTGCTTCACTTCCATGGCACATATTCCAAGCAACCCGCTGGTCTAGGAACAACGGAAGCCATTGACATACAAAAAGAGCTTCACGAAATAAGCCGAGCAGTTTAAATAACTACCTTAAGGTCTATTCCATGAAAAAACGAACAAACCCAAACCGCGGCAATCCACCACAGGTCCACCCAAGCAGATACGGTACTAGGGATTACCAACTTCACAATAAACACCTTCAAAAAAAAACGTCACTATAGAAGGAATCCAGATTTGCTCCACATGACAAAAGCTCAACTCCAATGGACTTTCCATGGATGACGTAAGGGATACAAACTAACGAATAACCCAAACGAAGATACCTCTTTCTTGAATGGGAACAAAACACAAAATAATACCAAAATCAACATACCGGGGACAATAAAGTTGAACTCGCTATGAAGAGCAGTTATCGTCCCAGACATTGATCCATAACCACAAATAGATTTGTGGCTGTGGTCATGTCTCCGATAACTAACTTTCACCATGAGAACCATGGGGAGAGCTTTCTCTAGAGAGGGAAGCTCTAAAGTAGTCTAAATTGAACAAAGAATACTTATATGATTGAATAACTAGAGAGAACAAAAAGATAAGGTGGATAGAAAGGGAAAAACTAGAAAAGAAAATAAGTTATTATAAAAAATTTAATATATTCTAAATAAACAAATATGGGATTGGATTAAGAAAAGGATAACTAAAGCAATGGATATTTAATTCTACGTCTATTTGTCATGAAAAATTTAATCCTTATTAATCCTATCTTCCAATACAAATATGGTAATCGTGTTCAACTCTCTACCCAGGAAATTAAAATATTTTAAAATTTCAAAAATTAAACTAAAGTTTACAAAAATAAAACAAAAAGGTTTTTAATAAAATTGGCCTTGTTTGGGCTAAATGTTAGAAATTTTGTTTATTTTTTGATGTTTTTTAACTTTTTTCACTTTTGACTAATTTTTTTTGCTTTTCTGAATTATCTCGATGAGATAATCTCAAAAAAAAATTAATCAAAAGATGAAAGAAAATCACTAATAACGAAAATAAGTAACATAAAATTTAGCTTATTGGCTTATTTATGTCTTTTCTGAATTTTTTTTATATTTTGATAAAATTTTTTTACTTTTTTGGCTCGTTTTTATTAGGCGACTCAATTTTCATCTTCTAATAAATGGGGCATTGGGCCTCATTTTCTCCTTCTTTCGACCTTCGAATCCTTCTACGCTCCCCCCCCCCATGTTTCATAAACAAACTCCCGCCTCGCTGTCGTCGATAATCACCGTTTCTTCCACAACAACGCTCTCGACAGTCCCCAACACCGTTGCAAGCTAGGACGATCGCCATTCACCGTCGACGTCCCTGCCCATTGTTTAGTAAGTGTTTTGGCCTCAAATTTCTTTTCAGCCCTTGCATCAATTTCTCTTCCTTTTTTTCTCTTTTTTCTTTTTTTTTGAGCCTTGCTGGTTTAGGACTTTATTTTCACCCCTCTTAACTCTAGGTTATTTGCATTTGGGATCTTTTCTTCTTTTTTTTTTATCTAGTTTTTCTCTTTTTCTCTTAGCGATGGCTAAAAAAGAAAAATTTGTTAAAGAGATTAACACCCCCGTTGCCCTGAAAGCCTTTAGGACCAAATACCATATCCACCTTCAGTCACGATTCGCTACTGCGATCGTAACATCCTTGGGTCTCCGTTTCATCCTAGGGGGAATGAGGTGGCATTCCCTATAGCTACCATTGTGGAGGCCGGGGTTCGTTTCCCTGTCGATCCTTTCTTGAGGGAGATGTTGGCCACCTGCCGCCTTACCCCTCGCTAAGTTTCCATAAACTTCATTAGCGCTATAATGGGAGTTGCCGAGATCAACCGTCGCTATGGTTTGAATCTCGGTATCCCCGAGATATTCCATAGTTATACCATTGCCCGCAACGACCACACCTATTACCTCCGTTAAAGGAGTATTGCCCAATAAATGGTGCATGACCTCCCTGATTCGAACAACTATGGTGACGATTACGTCTTGGTGGGGGGAGATTTCGAGTTCTAGCTCAATCACGCTGGACTTGCTGGCTGCTCCATTCCAAGGGTTCCAGGGAGTTCAGGCGGGTTCGGCTCCTTCACTTCCTTCATTACTTACGTATTTCCTGACTCTCTTGCAGTTGCCACTCTTGCTAAGAAGAAGAAAAGGCAGGCCACCTTTGCCGAAGTGTAGCGCTACCTCAAAATCAGAGGGACCCGTTAGGCACTTGATCTCTTAGATTACGTGTCGACCTACCGACGGGTGATACGCCATCGAAAGGTTCGTGTATGAGATCCCCCATCCCCAGTTCAAGCAGAACTCTAACCTTTGCCACCACCAGAAAGGGAGGAAGAAATGTCGAGGCAAAGAACTTTCGACCTGAGGGCTGCCATCCTTGGCCAAAATGTGGCCAGCACCTCAACGACGCCCGTGGGGAGGAACTTGGCACCTTTGCCACCACTGCCAATTGATCCAACTCCACTGATTCTACCGCTTCCTCCTTCCCCAGTTCCAATCGTTGTTCAAGCAACCGTGGCTACCAGTGGCATCGTTCGACCACGCTCTTCACCGCCTCCGAAAGCTCGCCCTAACCAGCGCCGCCGCCTGGTTCGTGGAGACGGCACCCCGACTGCCAAAATTACCCCTAGAAGGGGTAGAGTAGATAAAGCACCCACTTCTACCCCTGGCTCCAAAAATTCAATCTCCTGGGATGCCCGCTCAATGCGGATGAGTCCTCGAAATTGGGATAGGTTGCTGAATGCCTCTCGAGGGGGCTCGACCTTCCCCTTGACGTAGTTGATCATTCTGGCCTGTCACTACCAATTTTTTTTGACCGAGTCTACTAGCTTGGCGTGGGGGTGAGTTTTCAATCTCAAGCTCCCCTTCTCTCTCTTTTTGTTTGTTCGGTATCTGACTTCTTCTTTTTTACGCGTCTTCAGAGCAACTCCAGGCCGTAATAATCTTGCACGACCACTTTACCAAGCTATCGAGAGAGACTAAGAAGCTTGGCAAAGCGCTCATCAACTCTACCAAGCATACCAAAGATCTGGAAGCTGACCTTGCTCGAAGTATTTCTTCCGTTCAAGGGCTGACAGCTCTGCTGAAGAGCATCGAGGAAGAGATGAAGAAGGCGAAGGAGGAAGAAAAGAGAACAAAGGAGGAAGTGGCCGTGGTGACCGCCGCCAATGCCGAGCTTCGAGCCCTTTTCTCGATTGCTCAAGTTGAGACGGAGACGCAAAAGAAAATCGTTGTTGATTTGGAGGCCGCTAAAAATGAACGGGATGACCAGCTCTGGTAACAGGGCTGGGATGGGTGTGGGGCCCACCTCTCTAAGGAAGTCCTCGACATCAAGACCAAGCTCTTCGCTCTTGGATACAAACAAGGCTTGGAGTGGGTTAGTGTCTCATTGGACTCTCCTCTGTGGAGTGAGCCCCCTATCGACGTCGACGCCGCTACAGCTGTCAAGGAGCAGGTGGGCGAGGTTGATCCCATGGACCACGAAGTTCCACTAGAGCTGTCATTCCCTCGTCCTGGAGATGTTTAGGATACCACCACCAGCCGTCACGCCTTCGATGGTGGGGACATAGTGGAAATTCTGAATGACGGCCAAGGTACAGGGAAAAGCGAAGCCCATCCCGAGGTAGTCGGCGACGGCTAGGCCTAAACAATATGCTGCTCTGTTCTTCCATGCTTTTCTATTTATGTTCCTTTTAATTTCGTTTTTGTTCAACTTTGAGCTTCAGTCATTTTATCCCTATGTGAGGCCGTGGTCCCAACTCTTGTAATGTTCTGTTTTAAGAAATGAAAAAAAGATAACCTTTGTTGACTCGACTCTATTTTATTCCTCAGTTATGATCCATAATTTCCAGAACCGTGGGGCCTTTCAGGTCTATTGACAGTTGAAACTTTTGAGAAGAACCTCTAACCTTGTGGCCCGGCTGGCCTATTTAGGGCGGGGTTTAGAAATCTTAACTTATGGTCGAATTGGCCTCTTTGTTGAAGGGTTGTTAGACACCAGCTATGTCTCGACCTTGGGACTGAACCAGCCCCCGTGTTAGGTCTACGAAGAACTTAGGGATTTACTTCCTCCCCTTTGCACTTTATTCTTTTGTTCTTTGTCCAGGGCCCTTCAGGCCGAGCTAGCCTTTCTTCGGTGAGGGATTGCTAGAAACCTTGTGAGTTATTCCAACTCCTGAGAGGATGCTCTATCCTCCGACTGAGCTGGCCTTTCTTTGATGAGGGATTGTTAGAAACCCTGAGAGTTATTCTAACTCTTGAGAGGACACTCTATGCTATGGCCGAGATAGCCTTTCCTCGATGAGGGGTTGTTAGAAACCCTGTGAGTCATTCTAACTCCTGAAAGAACGTTCTATCCTCGGCTGACCTGGCCCTTCTTCGGTGAGGGCCGTTAGAAACCCTAGGAGTTATTCCAACTCTTGAGAGGATATTCTATCCTCGGTCGAGCTGGCCCTTCGTTGATAAGGGATTGTTAAAAAGCCTGAGAGTTATTCTAACTCCTGAGAGGATGTTCTATCCCCGATCGAGCTGGCCTTTCCTCGATGAGGGGTTGTTAGAAAATGTTAGAAACCCTAGGAGTTATTCTAACTTTTGAGAGGTTTGTTCTATCCTCGGCCGAGCTGGCCTTTTTTCGATGAGGGGTTGTTAGAAACCCTGAGAGTTATTATAACTCCTGAGAGGATGCTCTATCCTCGGCCGAGCTGGCCTTTCTTCGATGAGGGGTTGTTAGAGACCTTGTAAGTTATTCTAACTTCTGAGAGGATGTTCTATCCTCAGCCGGGATGGCCTTTCTTCGATGTGGGGTTGTTAGAAACCCTAGGAGTTATTCTAACTCCTAAAAGGATGTTCTATCCTCGGCCGAGCTGGCCTGTGAGATGCTGACCCATTTTAATTTTTGCGGTATTTTTCGACGTGTTGTTTATTATTTTTACAATAGCATGTTTATATGCGTTTTATGCATGTTCGAGCCTAAAAATGCATGTTGGATTGGACCCCGGGACCGTTGGGCGTTGTGGTGCAAAGTTAAAAAAGAAGATATTTTTGGGCGGGCTCTATAAATATTAGCTTTTGGTAGATATTTTGAGATTTTGAAACTTCTTAGCTAAGTTTCGTTCAAAAGCTCCACATTCTTTCTAGATTTTCTCTGGGCATGGGCTTGGTTTTTGGAAATCGGGTAGCGGATCCTTAGTATTATCGCCGAGGGCTTCGCATTCATCCGGACAGAAATCTCATTTTGACGAAGTTCGTTTTTAGCCGACATTTCAAGTTTTGAGTTTTTAACTCAACGAGGTAGAATCCTAAACTCTCATTTCTTAAAGGGGTGCTACGTGAAATTGTATGTGTTTTTTTTGAATTGTATGTATTTTTACCGTTTAAAAATTTAAAAATTGCATGAAAAGTTAGTTTTTGTTCTTAAAACGTCATTTCGGTGTTTTTGGTTGGACGAAAGGTTTTTAAACATGTTTTTCGATTTCTTTCGAAGTTGTGGGCTTGTGTATGTCCATGGGTTTCACAAAATGCGAGTTTGGTTGGTTGATTTTGGCCCGATGCTTGGATCTGTGAAGTTTTCTCCATTGACACTAGGGTTTTTTTGAAGTTCAATCGACTGAAGTGGGGAGTTCAATCGACTGAATGGACAGTGTGCGGGTTTAGTCGACTGAAGTTGGTGACTCAGTCGACTGACTTGAGATAATGAAAAATTTGTGAAATTCCAGTAGCATTTCGATAAATTGAATGGGGTGATTCAATCGACTGACTTCCTTCTAGTAGCTTTTTAGTGGACTGAATGGGGTGTTTTAGTCGACTGATTTCTTGTAAAGGCTGTTTTCTTTTTGGCAGGTTGTGATGTGGCCTTGGTTGGTTCTTTTTGTCTCGTTGTCTTTCTCAGGAATAACTCGTGAAATGTGGTCCTACAGTGAAAACCCGTGAAATGCATAACGAGGGGCGGATATGTGGTCTTACGGTGAAAACCCGTGAAATGCATAATGAGGGGCGGATACGTGGTCCTGCGGTGAAAACCCGTGAAATGCATAATGTGGGACAAATATGTGTTCCTACGATGGCGTGTGTCGCGTGAATTGCATGTGTTGCATCTGGTTGTGTAAAACCGTGAATGTTGGTGGGTTGTTTATGTTTTGATAACCGTGTTGCGTCGTGAGGCTTGTGTGAGTCGATGTGTTGCATATGTTTCTTTTCACAAACTGTTTCGAGGCTCGTGTGAGCCGATTATAAAACTATTTTCGTGGCTCGTGTGAGTCAAAATAAGCATATTATTCTATTAGCATGTTTAGCTTTTATTATATGTTCGTCTAGTTTCTGCTTGGCTTTGGCTCACAGTGTGGGATTTGAAAATATTTTTCAGGTGTATATGATCTTGTAAGTTGATCTGGAGGAGCCGAATGGGGCGAAGATTTGTAGTCTTCCTTTTTGTTCTTTTTGGATCATGTATTATTTTACATGTTTTTGGTTTTGGAACCTTGTGTTGTAAGCATGTGGGCGATATATTTAATGTATGTATGACTTCCTATCTTGAGAGTGAAACATCGGGTTGGGTGTTGTTTTTCTGCTTTAGTGTGGTTTTTATCCTTTCTAAAAATGTTCTTGCCTCGAGGGGGGATTTTAGTTTATGTTATGGTGGGCTTTTCTTTTGTTCTAAATAAATCCTTTTTTTTTGGTAATTAAGTGGGGAAGGGAATCTCAGGATTTGAACCCTGGGTGAAAGTGGGGTATTTGTAGCTCTTGGCCACTGAAGTTGGCCACCGCTTCAAAATAAAATAAACCCTTGGTAGTACCTTTTTATAAATGTTTTTGCTGTCCAAACGGTTGTTTGTGGGTGTTTTGCGTGACTCGAGTGTCAGAGCGTTACATGAACCTTCTTCGATGAGGGGTTGTTAGAAACCCTAGGAGTTATTTTAACTTCTGAGAGGATGCTCTATCCTCGGCCGAGTTGCCCCGTATGAGCTAGAGGGTCAAAAGTGCGGATCCATAATCTTCAAATGGAAAAATGCTTCATTCATTGATGTTGTCAAAGTTTGGGGAATACAAAGTGCTAGAGCGCTTTAATGATAAAAAATCCTTAAGTTGGCTGAATTCTAGGGCCGAGGCATCTCCCTTCCGTCTATGTTCTTAAGATAGTAGGCTCCAGGGCCCACCACTATCCTAACTTTATATGGTCCTTCCCAGTTCAGCCCCAACTTTCCTTCCCCCATCCCTTTTGTGTTGCTCATAACTTTCGTATTCCAATCTGGGTAAAATTCCATGAGTTACCTCTTGAATTTTGGAACTCTCAATGTTTAAGCAGAATAGCAAGTGCCTTGGGTGCTCCTCTTCACCTGGATAAGGCCACGGACTCGGAGCAACATATTTCGTATGCGAGGGTTTGTATTGAAATCGACACGGCTAAGTCTTTGCCACCTTCGATTTTAGTTAAATGTGAAGGGGATATTGTGGAAGTTAGAGATGAATACTAAGGCTTATCGTCTGTATGCTCTCATTATCAAGCTTTCAGCTATGAGCATAGTAAATGAAAGGACAAACCTGTGGCGCGTTAGTATGAGTAGACTCGAGTTGGTAAATGGAAGGAGGGCGATGGTGAGGCAACCCATATACAGACTAACAACCCTTTGCTTTCTATGGTGGGCAAGGAGAAGGTGATTCAAGTGTTAAGTAAGGTTACTTTTAGTAAGAGTACTGACCAAGTAGATGTGGAAAACGTAGATGGTTTCTTGAAGGATAACAACTTAGCCGTGATAGGAAGGCCAGCTGCTGAAAATAATTCTATTGATATAACAGAACAGTTAAAAGAGGAGGATAGAGAGGCAGAGGATGTGTGGACTCTGGTTGATGGTGTGCATGAAGTTCCTCACTCTCCTGTTAAACCAAGGGCAGGTAGTAAAATGTTTAGTGGTAAGAAAAAAAAAGATCTTTTGGTCCCGTGGGTTGGTAAATGTTAGGTTGTCCCTTGTGGGGTTTTGGGTGTTTTAGTTTCTAAGTCTTGGCTGTTAGGTGTTGTTTTTTATTTGTTGTTGCTTTGTTATGTTTGTTTTGTAATGGGTTAGTTGGGATTGTATGTCCTGGGCTATGCCCCTTGTAATCGAGTACGCATCCCCGCCATTAGGCGGGGTTGAATTTCGTAAGTTGTTAGTTTTATTTTGTTATGTTGGTAAGTGATGTAACTACATAGGGTATGCCCCTTGGAATCATGGATATTTTTTCTTTACTTTTTTTTTGGGCCAAAAAAAAACTTTTGTAAGACGAGATCTCCAGGGTCGAACTCCCTGGGGTTTACCTTCTTATTGTAATCCCGACTCATCTCTTATTGATATGATTTGATCCTTAGAAGCACCATTCCTTTCGCTCCTCAATTAAATCCAGATCCATGGCTATCAATTCCCCATTTAGCTCGAGATTGAATTCATCGGTCCTCATGGTGGGTAGGCCGATCTCAAGTGGTATTACTGCCTCAGTCCCGTAGGCTAGCAAATAAGGAGTTTCTCCCGTGGATTTGTGTGGCATCGTTCGGTAGGCCCATAAAATGTGGAGGAGCTCGTCCACCTATCTCCCATTTGCTTTTTTGAGTCTTTTCTTGATCTTAGCCAAAATGGTTTTATTTGAGGCCTTTGCCATGCCGTTGCACTGTGGATAGGTCGGGGTGAAGTTGTAGAATTCTATTTTTAGCTTAGCGCAGAATTGCTGAAACTGCCTCCCATCAAATTGAGTGCCATTATTCGAAATGAGGGCCCGAGAGATCCCAAACCTAGTGATAATGTTCTTCCACATGAACTTTTTCATGTTGGATTCCCTTATGTTGGCGAGTGGCTCTGCTTCAATCCACTTGGTGAAGTAGTTCGTTGCTGCTACCATGAATTTCTTATTCCTAACCGCTATTGGAACGGGCCAACGATGTCTAACCCCCCCACTGTGCGAACGGCCAGGGGCTTCTTAATCGGTTTAACTTCCCCGCAGGTTGGTGGATACAGGGGGAAAAGAGTTGACACTTTTTGCATCTCCTTACATACTGCTGGGTATCCTTTTGTATGTAGGGCCACCAGTACTTTAGGAAAATTGTCCTATGGGTAAGGGACCTCCTTCTGTGTGACTGCCACAGATCCCATCGTGGATTTCGTAGAGGAGGTCCTCCACCAATTTAGGATGCACGCACAAAAGATACAGTCCTGTGTACGAACGTTGGTATAGTTTGACGATTTGAGAGAGCCAGAAACGGGATGACTTTAGTTTAACCTTGTGCGCTTGTTTTTTTTTGGTTGGTAGCATGCCACCCTTTAAGAATGATGTGATAGGGTCCATCCATGATGGAGGCTGCTTTGCTGAAAGGATCTCCGACCGTGTGTTGTCTGAGTCATCAATGCTCAGCCCCGGAAGGAATTGCACTACTACTGTCCTATCTTTGTTTGCTGCTGCTGCCGAGGTGAGGCTGGCCAGTGCATCTGCATGGCCATTATTAGCTCGGCCTGTTCGCTCAACCTTGACCGTCCCAAACCTCTTCATGGCCTCTGTGGCCTTTTAGAGATACCTGGTGTGGCGCCAAGATTTAGGGTTTTGAAAGTTCAAAAATAAAGAAATTCAAGAAATGTTTAAAAAAAGCATTTAACACGTTGAAAAGTAAAATTTGAAAACTTTTTTTTATTGAAAATGGAGTCGACACTTGATTTTTGAGAAAAACTGAGAAAAACAAAAATAGGCTATTGATCTTTAAAATGTTAACCAAAGAAAACAAAGGTTCAGGGGGTAAGGTACGAACTAGGGAAGGTGTTAGGCACCCCGTTCGCTCAACCGTGAGGTTGGCCTCTACTAATTATTATTAATTCTTAATTAGATTTCTCAAATGCATGCAAATACAAAAAATAGGGTAAAGAGAGAATATCCAAAATCAAATAAGAAAAATACATAACATATGTATATAGAATACCAAACAAAACAAGTATTAAAAGAAAAATCATAAGTCCTACGCCATACAATTTCTAACTAAAGGATATATGGAGCAAATTCGCATACAATATCATCAAATAACCTAAGTTAACATGATTCAAATAAAAGAACAAAGATATGCTAAACATTCACTAAATTCTAATCATACCAAAAATGAATCATGGATTTGTTAACCATATCATCAAGTAACTAAAATTATCTTAACTACTCTAAAATGAAATAAACAAAGCATGCTTAAAGATTATCATACCAAATATGTATATTACCAAAATAATCTAAAATTACACTAATATGATTTTAACCAAAATATAAAGAAACTAACACTAGAGAGTAAGAATAAACTAAAAGATATGTGAGAAAATAAACTAAGATTAAATAAACTAAAACCAAAATTAAAATAAACTAAAGATTAAACCAAAATTAAAAGGGTTTTTGAGGAAGATACAAGAAAATATTACACAAAAGGAAAACTAAGCTGAAATTAAGAGATTTTGTGAATTTTGATGTTAGACAAAAGAAAAGAAAAGAAAAGAAAAACTATTAAAAAAAAATTATACTACCATTAAAGAAAAGAAAAATAAAAGAAATACTATTAAAGAAAATTATACTACCATTAAAACAATAACGAATGAAAAATAACGGCTATTTAATTATCAAAAAAAAAAAATAACGACTATTACATAGTAATATAACAGTCGTTTAATTAAGAAATATAATATACGAGTGTAATATTGACGATTAGAATCATATGAATGTAAGTGCGTTGACTATAACAATAACGACACCGTAAGTCACAATTGTCAAATATATTAACACTATTTAACGAATTAATGTGTTAGGTGTAAATGTGCGATGCGGGTAAAGCAAATAAGCTAAAATTTGACTTATAACATGAATTTAACTAGTTTAATATAATCTAAACATACTTAGCATAAATAATGCAAAATTCATGATCTAATCAAATAAAGTAGGATAATTGAAACAACTAAATAAGTGATACAAGTAAAGCAAGCAAAATAAGAGATTAAAAATAACCCAATCACTCCAAGAGAGAGGAAATGGAGATAGAAAGATTGAGTATCCAAACGAAATACCTGGATTGCTATAATTTGGGTGAAGCCTCAAGTCGAGGAATGATGATTAATGTCCAATCCTTGAAATGTGCTCCAATCCAATGTAAGGGTCAAGCAGAGTTTCGGTATCGGTGGTCAGTCTCTCGATACTTTGGCAGGTTGTCGGTGTTAGAATTCTTCTGTCTTTCGACCCGTCAAAGCTACGATTTCAGAATTGTCCCCCTTGAATCGGACCAGAGGTATGGTATTTATAGAGTTCTTCAATCAATGAGATGCAGACATGTTTTGTGACACGTTAAGCCATTTAGAGTTGGCGGTCGCCATGAATGAAGTGGGCGGTCGCCACAAAAATTATGTTTTCTTCTTATGGAGGTCGCCACAATGAAGTTGGCGACCCTATGGTTCGAATGCGGTAGTCGCCACTTTGGCTAGGGTTTCCAAAAATTTCTTATGTAGGTCGTCATAATAGAGTTGGCGGACCCATGGTTCAAAGTTGGCAGTTCAAGGTGAATTCACTGGTTTGAAGGTTTTGCTCTTTGGGTTCGAACATTGAGTTTGGATCATTTCCCGAGTATTGTTTCAAGATCACCATTCTATTTGTTTTCATCATCGGATTCACCTGGATTAGCCTAAAATTGGCGGGGTCAAATTGGGGTGTCTACAGTTGCCCTTCTTTGATATAACTTGCATAGCAATGCGTAATGCAAGTTATATCAAAGATCCAAAGACAATATCCATTTAATCGAACCGTCAATCTTAGGTCACAAACACACAAACATGCGTATGATGTTGGTCGTACTTGAATTTCCATCGAGCTGCCTATATACCCCTTTTGCTAGAGATTAAACTAAAACGTAGTTCTTAGGAAAAATGCAAGGATGCAACATACTAAACATGATACAGATACTAACATGATGTAAACACCGATATGATAAGACAACATCCTAAAGATTGAGTCAAGATCTAAAGGGAGCACAAACAAACAGGTAAGTCAAAGATCGAGTCAAGATTTAAGAACTCGGCTGGGGATAAAATAATTAAAACGATCGAGCCAAGATCCTACAAATTATCTTAACCGAAAAAGTAAAGACAAATTAGGTTGAGTCAAGACCTACAAACTCAGAACAAGAATGGGATAAGGATAACGAAAAAGTCGAGTCAAGACTTCAAAATCATCTGCATAAGAGAGAACCACGAATTAGTAGGTCGAGTCGAGACCTAAAATTCGGGATGAAACACGGGATAAAAATAGTTGAAAACTGAGTTAAGGCTTAAAACTATTTTCATCGAAAGGATAACCATAAATTAAAAGGTCGAGTTAAGATCTAAAAATTTAGGACGAAACAACGGGATCAAAATAATTAAAAAGTTGAGTCAAGACTTTAAAATTAAATTTATCAGAAAGGATAACCACGAATTAATAGGTTGAGCCAAGACCTAAAAATTCAGAACAAAGCATGGGATAAAAATAATTAAAAGCTGAGTTAAGGATTAAAACTATCTTCATTGAAAGGATAACCGCGAATTAATAGGTTGAGTCAAGATCTAAAAACTCGGGACGAAGCACGGGGTAAAAATAATTAAAAGCCGAGTCAAGGCTTAAAACTATTTTTATCGGAAGGATAACCACGAATTAATAGGTCGAGTCAAGACCTAAAAACTCGGGACGAAACACGGGATACAAATAATTAAAAAGTCGAGTCAAAACTTAAAACTATCTTCATCGGAAGGAATAACCACGAATTGATAGATCGAGTCAAGACCTAAAAATTCGGGACGAAATACGGGATAAAAATAATTAAAAAGTTTAGTCAAGACTTTAAAATTAAATTTATCGGAGAAAACCACGAAAAACATAACCAAAACAAGATTTAAAATTAATTTGTAGAAAAAACACACACACACAAGGTTTAAAATTATTTTTGTAGAAAAAAACACACACAAGGTTTAATTTTTTTTTGGAATAATTAACTGTGACATAAAGGAAAAGAAAAAAATTACATGTTTACAAGGGGCACGACCCCAGGACTTACAAACCCAAAACACAAGCAAAGAAAAAACCAAAACCCAAAACAACAACAAAAAAACCCGATTTTAAGCTAGACCATAACTAAAAAAAACAAAGACAAAGAGCGATGCCCTAGCCATAACTTAACAAAGTAATGGGCGGGGAATCGGCACCACCAAACATAAAACTAAAACAAAAACAAAAATTAAACCACAAACAGCAACAGGATCATGGACCAATAGAAACCACCCACATAGATGAGGAAAAACCACAGCCTGTTTTGAGGGGAAATCAAACGCCTCACCTGGGAAACCACTTCAGCCGCAACTAAAAAGGATGATCTAATAAAGACCAAATTGTCGAAAATGAAGTGCAGCAGCAAATGCTCCAGAACCGAAATCACTAGAGAAGAAATCGAGCCTGGGCATCCACATAAACCCACACAAGCTAGACCGAAAGAAACAAACAACCGTTCAAAGAAACCAGTCAAGGCTACGAACCAAACGATAGTGGAAAAACCAGCCAACGAGCAAGAGAAAACCACATAGCAGATGCTATGGACAGCCTCCATAGCTAGGAGAACAAAGCAATATACACACACCAAAAGTACAAGAGAAAGGCTATGAACATCCCTCATAGCTAGGAAACAAACAGAAGATATCCACAAAGGAGAAGCCAACCGAAGATATCCAGTAGCCTCACAACTGGCGTTTCTTCCTTTTAGGGTCGGCAAGAATGCAGGACCTGAGGAGCAAAGAAACCCATGAGAAAATCAAATAAAGAGAAACACACACGCGCACACACACACACACACAGACCTCACACTCTCCACACAGGTGTATCACTCAACACTCCAACAAAGGAGATAGAAGCAAATCTACAGCCGCTGCTTCCAAAGCCACTACATAAGAAACAAACACAATTCATAAGAGTTAGCAAAACTCACATCACTCACTCAATATGGGAGGAGCACTAAACTCTCCAAACAAAAATCCCAAAACTCACTGCTCCTAAACCTTTCACGGTGACCTGCACAACAAACAAACTTGTAGGGAGTAAATATTAGGTTGAACAAACAACACACAAAACAAAACGCAAAAATAAACATCAAACGACCCCCCCCTAAAAAAAAACCCCAAAACCTAATGATGGCACACTGACACATAAAGTTGGCGGTCGCCGGGTTCAAAGCTCGAGAATGTTGAGATGACTGTTGACAACATGGCGGTCACCACAACAAACCCCCTCTGACATGGCGGGTGCCACGTGGCGCTTCAAAAACTTGGTAGTCGGTGACATCGAAGGTGGCGACCGCCATCTCCAGACACGCATATGGTTCCCCAGGCGCGTGCGGGTTAAGCTCATTCTCTCATATCCCCACTCTCTCTCTAGCTCTCGAACTCTCTCAAACTCTCTTGACTTCCTTCTTAGTCCTTTGCTTTTGAGCTTCTTGCGACCTTTGAGCTTTTTTCCTTATACTTTGCGAGGGCCCCTCTTCGTCACACGATGTTTACATTACTATTTGTGATTCCCTTCTTGTTCATGGTGGGCCAGGGTCATGGAGACGACAATTTGGGGGCACGACGAGGCCCTTCTGCTGCCGAGAGTTCTTCCATGGGCGCCATTGGGGGTGCAAGTTCTCGTATCCCGGTTGGTGGGATTACCACTCCTCAGCCCTCCATTACTATGGGGGCGATGGACATACTTGCGACCGAGGCTGAGCGGTCCTTACTTCGTGCTGTTGAGGACCAGGACAGAGCGGCACAAGTACAGGCAACTGTTGAGGCGTAGGCGTCTGCAGATGCTGCTGCTGAGGCCGAGATCGCAGACTTCTTGGATCCACATGCCGGAGAGGGTCTTTGCACTCCCTTCGACCCACACACCTATGCTCCAGCACCCCACTACTTGGGTCCAGGTGGGATGAGGCGCTACGAGCCTCTAGTTGATGCAGTTGCTACTGACGTTCTCCTTCAAGAGCCGGACCATCATATCTCTCACTAGCGTCCCTCGGTAGGTTCTCCTATTTTTTTTTCAGTATCAAAGCATGTTACTTTTATGTCTCGAACATAGATGCATGTCTAGGATCCGCTGTGACTTGTTATTTTTGTGATGTGATGTATATGATAACTGTATCTGTTGAATAGGGGTG
>JAULJZ010160982.1:0-51422 GCA_032270985.1 Heliamphora pulchella
AAAATTTGAATTTTTAACACTTTTCGAGCATAACTCTTGTCTTAAACGACTTGAACTTATAATTTTGAATTCTTATCCTCAACATTAGGGTTTTAATATATGCTTATGTGGTCCCCCCTCTTTCCCGGATCTCGGGCTCGAAAAGGTTAATCGGTCAGGCCAGTTCCTCTTACTGAACTTAGGTTCGAGATTTTGTTTCTTTTAAGATGTTCTTTTTTTTTATTCGTATTTTGAGTTCGGGTTATTATAGTGTTTATAAGACATGAAAATGCTGGAGATTGAAAAAGCAGCAAAAAGTACAATCGATGTGGCGACCGCCACCTTGGAGTGGGCGACCGCCAACTTGAAAGTGCACCGTACAGTGACATCATCTTGTTGACCAGGCGACCGCCATGTTGGGTTGTGGCGACCGCCAGGTCAGGCTTAATGGAAGTGGCGACCGCCATATTGATAAGTGATGACCGCCATATTGAAAGTAATGGGTGTGTGTCAGTTTGCAGTTTTGTGGTCTGTGTAAGTTTTGACATTTTTATCTTGCATCCAGGACAGTTTGAGCAGCAAGAATAGAGTAAATCATACAAGACAGATAAATATAAGGCAATAAATGGCACGAAGGCTCGAAAATGCATCAAAAAGTAGCGAAATATAACATAATGTAAACCAGGGCACCCAGGCCTAATAAACAATAAACAGGGGCACGCAGGCCCATGAAAAATCAAAATGTATAAAAAGAAAGTGTAGCTGAAAATAAAAGAAACTGGGGGGAGGGGCTCTCTCTCTCATATATGCCTCGGGTGGACTCGACGGGTGGAAAGACCGGCCTCATCCGAGCTGACATCCTTAAAGAACTGCTCGACATCGTCGTTGTCGTCACCATCACTGCCGAAGGAAGAAGATATGGCTCTAGAGCGACATCGGGCAGAAGAGATGGATCCCCGGGAACGAGCTCTGGAGGAAGCAGCGCAAGATCCAAGACCTCGAGCTGGGATCGAAGATGGAGGCAAAGCGGGAGCCTGAGGAGGTACTATTTCGGTAGTTGGAACTGGAGGTTGTCAAAAGAGAAGCATGATTCAGAACAGAATAATGACAGGGAAAGATACAGAAAAAACTAAAAGAACGCGTAAGACACTCACAATGGCCACTGGTGTAAAAGCAATACCGGTCGCTTGCATCGAGGCATCTATCTGCCTAACTAAAGCCCTCAGGCCAGTGACCATCAGCATCGTATGGTCTAACCAAGCCAGGTATATCTGCAAAGAATAAAAGAGAACAGTTCAAGAAAACTATACGAGTAAAAAGAGTAAGTAACTAAAAGAAAGGTGAAAGATAAACCTGACCGACGTCAGCCTTGAACTCTGGTGCTGGCGGAACAGGGACCGACAGAGAAAATGGGAAGCCGTACACTTCGATCTGGACATCCCATGGAATCTCTGGGCCCCTCACCCCGCCAGCAGCGTCACCAGTAGTAGCAGATTCGGTTGCAGCCGCTCCAGCAGCACTAGCATCAGCATCCTCCAGTGCCCGTCCCCTCTTCCTACTGCCAGGGATAGTCGGACCGAGTCCTAGTGGTCCTAGCAAGTGTGCCCGGGCCCAGGTTGTGTAATCCCCCTCTAAAACTAGTACCTCTGCAGCGTACGTCCCCACCATCTCCAAGATGAGGTCAACGCGTCCAAAGAGATCGGTTCGGCGCATACGGATCGGAGGGACCACCGGTATCCTGAAGTGATCAAGGCCGAGCGACTGGCGGAGCACTCGCTCACCAAGATAGTACTCCCTACCGAGTGGACCCTCCAGTAGGACCCGCCTCGAAGTAAGGTCCCAGCTGTGCATGAAGTTTGGGCCGGCCTGACCCTCTACCCCTCGCTAGACATCCTAGTGGACCTGCAATACGAAGATCAGTAAGTAGTGCAGTATGACAGCCAGTGTACAGTGATCAGTGTGCAGAACAAAGAACAGTACGGTACAGTGCAGTGTAGTGCAGTGAGCAGTATAATACAGAATATAATGTACAGTGTAGTATCAGGAAATAATGATACCTGGTCGAGGGTTAACCGGTCCAATGAGATCTGGAATCAGTCTATGTCATTCCCCCCAGCCTTCTTCCCCTTCCAGACTCGGGACCACCGGGCCGCTCGGGGAATGACTAGTGTGAGACCCTGTACCGTTTGATTTTTGATATATACGCATGTTAGGGGTTTTGACGCCTTTTTAGTAGTTTCACTTTAATATGACTATATGAGTTTTGATGCATGATTTGGTTATTTTAAGCATGCGGGGTTGGTCCCGGGGGCCGCGGGGAGTTATTGTGCGAATTTTAAAAATTAAAAAAAAAAGATATTTTGGAGGTTTATATATATCTGGAGTTTGATATTTTCAAAAGATATTTTCAAAACTTAACTCCTAAGTTTCGTTCATTTTCTCTCTACCTTCTCGGGGGCCCGGGGGTTAGTTTTTGATGGACCAACAGCTGATCCTTGCTATTGGCTTTGTGGTCTACGCATCCATCCAGACGGAATCTGATTTTGACGAAGCTCGAATTTGCACGTAGATCGAGGCACTAGGTTTTTGACCCAACGAGGTAGGATCTCAGATTCTACTACTGTAGAAGGGTATTATATATAATCTTATGCTCTTTCACCATTTAAAAACGCATGAAATGTGATTTTATGTTTTAGATCCAGTTTTGGGTTAAAAACTATTTTTCGGCGTTCTCGGTGGATGAAAAGGTGATTTGAGGGCTTCTTTTCGAGATGTTGGTGTGAGGCTTGGGTGTGTTGATATTTAAGGGTGTTTGACGAGTGTTTGGGGGGTTTGATTTGAGGCTTGGAGCAAAATCGTAGCTCAAAAACGATTTCTGGGTTGGTTCAGTCTACTGGGGCCTTGAGTCCAGTCGACTGGATCATACTTTGGTGAGTTCAGTCAATTGGACGTGTGAGGTCAGTCAACTGAAATTCCTTCTGGTTTGGTTCCTCTTTTCCAGTGAGTTTTTCAGTCGACTGGGAGCTTGGGCCAATTGACTAAACCCTTGTGCGAGTGTTTGGTGTTTGTTTTGATGATTCAGGTGGTTTGTTTGGGCAAAGGATGGTTTGTAAAGGATGTTTTTACAAAAACTTTTGTGAAAAACGTATTTATCGGAGGTTTAGAGCTAACTCTTGGGGTTGAGGCTCACTTTCTAAAATGTTTGATAAAATATGTCTTTACATGTTTTGGTTTGATCTCCATGGTTTCATGGATTGGATCTCTTGCTTATACATGCGTTGTATAACTGCTTTTTGGAGAAAACATTTTAAAAATGTTTTGTTGATCTCCATGTTGATGGATGGATCTATATACATGTATAATGTATATTTGCAAAAAAGTTTTGTAGTTGATGCTACAGTTCGATTTTTAGAAGATTGTCTAGATGTACCGGGAAGACGGGTATTTGGCACGAGTTGCCCTCGGTATAAGTCCAGAAACGTGCGCAGCGTAGGTGCTCTGTACCTTCGGGTTAGTCCCCGTAAATTGAGTTGGGTGCTTTGTACCCTCGGGTTGTCGCCCGTAAATTGAGTGGTTACGTTATGGAGCTCCGTATAGAACCTGTGTGTATCTAATCGGTCTCATGATGTATAGGGATTAGATACTGGACAGGGGTCTATCGTTGTTACCTCTGTCGTGTGATGGAGTCGGTACATAGAATAATATTCTTTTTTTTCCACGATGGTACATTCCGTGAGGGAACGATGATTTTAATTACTATTTTTCCTTAACTATGGTTGGTTATTTGCAATATTTGCATCACATGGTTTGAAAGATGAAAACATAGTTTTATGTTAATGAAACCGTTTTGGGAGACTTGTGTAGTCTGATGGAAAAAACTTGAGGGTTTTGGATGGAAAACATGTTTTGGTTTTGTGGTTGAGTTTGTTCCCACCATATGATTGTACATTCCTGTTTTACAGCTTATTATCTATTTCTATTGAGCTTCGGCTCACAGGTAAAATTTTTTTGTAAAACCATTTTCAGGTGCTGATGTGGATGAGGAGTAGCATTGGTGGTGCCCGCGGTGGCGGAAGACCTTTATAGTCCTCCCTTTTGGTTTGCTTGTTCCTGAAGGCAGGTTTTATACACCATATGGCGATATACTGTATGCATATTGAAACTGTATGCCTTTTTTATTTACGAGAGATACACTTTTGTTGGGTATTCTATTGGTTTCAACAGGAGGATTTCAATGTATGAAAACCTGTATTTTTATATAAAACTGGTGATTGGTGAATTTTCACGTGACCCAGGGTTTTGGGGCGTGACAACTAGAGGGTCCGCCGAGGAGTTAATCGGGACGTGAAACTTGAGGAACTCATAAGTCCATAGCTGCAAAGAGAAGATACCAGCAAGCAGATGATGGAAATGAATAGAAAACGTGCAGAAACTAAAGCATACCTCCCAGACCCTCCAGTATCTCCCAATACTGAGCTCTTGGGGGAACCAGGTCAAAGCCCGCATAAAGCCGTAGAGAGTGGCGAGTGCTGCGCCTCTCTAGTCGAATGTGGCAATGTGGTCGAGGCAAGCAAGGGCACCCAGGTAGTGCAAATGAACAGTGTTCTCCTTGTTCGAGAACAAGGAGGTAACGAACATATACATCAGAAAACCCCAGGCAACCCACTCAAAATGACAGGGCTCGGTGCACTGGAAATTTCTGAAACGCTCAAAAATCCAGGTGTACCAGACCCGGTGTATTCCATCTGAATGGGGGCTCCTCCCACTTGGATGCCCGTGATGAGTCAGAAATTGAGAGGCGTCAGAGTAGCCTCGAAAGTGGTGAAGTAGAAAATGTTGGTGGTATCCCACCACCGCTCGGCCAGTGCTGTCAGCCAAACCCGGTCATTGCTCGTTTTACCCAATAGAGGTATGAATTGAGCAAAGCCAGAGGCATCAATGATAGCCCAGCTGGGAGCAGGGAGGGCGTCATACCACTCCAACACCTCCTCGGAGGTAGAACCTCCGAAGCCTCTGATATAGTGACCAGACTGAAAAGAAGAAAGCAAGCAGAAAATATATAAAGAGAAGACCAAGCAAGAGGTATGCAGAGAAAAATTAAAAGCAATAAAAGGCTTAGGTTCATGTGTGTGTGACGATCCTTGGGTTCTCCCAAGCGCTAGATAAACTAGGCACCCTAAGCCCTGGTACGCCAGGAAAATCTTTCAAAGTCCTAGACAAACTAGGCACCCTAGGCCCTGGTACGCCAGGAAAATCTCTCAAGCCCTAGACAAACTAGGCACCTTAAGCCCGAGCCCTAGACAACCTAAGCACCCTAAGCACCCTAAGCCCTGGTATGCCAAGAAAATCTCTCAAGTCCTAGACAAAGTAGGCACCCTAAGCCCTGGTACGTCAGGTAAATCTCTCAAGCCCTAGACAAACTAGGCACCCTAAGCCCTGGTACGCCAGGCACCCTAAGTCCTGGTATGCCAGGCAAATCTCTCAAGCCCTAGACAAACTAGGCACCCTAAGCCATGGTAAGCTAGACAAATCTTTCAAACCCTAGACAAACTAGGCCCCCTAAGCCCTGGTACGCAGGGCGAATCCTTTTAACCCTAGGTTCGTATGTGAGAGACGATCCTTTAGCTTTTACACATTCTAGTGAAAGATTAAGAACCCAAAGCCCTTAGTACGCCAGGCAAATCTCTTTCATCTTGTATTAATCATTCCTCCCAAAAAATCATCGAAAAAAAAAACTTCTAGGACCCTCTAAACATTTCTAGAATTTTCTAAAAAGATTTTCTTTGATTTTCTAGGAATTTTTGAAAATTTTCCCCAATTTTCTAATTTTTTTTAATTTTATTTAATTTTTGAAAATTTTATAAGATTTTTTTTAAAAAAATTCCCCTAATTTTCTGGAATTTTCTAAAAATTGTCCTTAATTTTTAGGATTTTCTAAAAAAAAGTTTCCTAATTTTCTGGGATTTTTAAAAATATTTCCTACTTTTTAAGGATTTTCTATAAGTTTTCCCAAAATTTTCTAAGATTTTTCAAAGTCTTCTAAGATTTTCTAAAACTTTTTCTAATTTTGTAAAATTTTCCTTAATTTTCTAAGATTTTCTAAAATTTTTTTCTAATTTTTTGAATTTTCCAAAATTTTTCCTAAATTTTTCTAGGATTTCCTCAAAATTTTTTAAAAATTTTCTAAAATTCTACTTATTTTTCTAAGATTTTTTAGAAATTTTCCTTTAATTTTCTAAGTTTTTCCCTTAACTTTCTAGAATTCTCTAAAAATTTTTCATAAATTTTCTAGAACTTTCAAAAAAATTTCTTTATTTTCATTCTCTCAAGATTTTTTTTGAAACATGTCCTTTAAGTTTTTATTTTTGAAAAAATTGCTTTAGATTTTAGGAGTTTCAACAAAAAGAATTTCAAAATTTCTAGAATTTTTTAAAATTTTCCCCCTTAGTTTCCATATCCCAAAAAAAAAAAATAAAATAAAATCAAACCCTTTATCTTTAATGAGTTTTGCTAAAATAACCTTTCCTCTTATTGTTTGTTCAAATCCTAGTATCCCTACTGTTTTAATCTCCATTGCACAGGTACCTAAGTTAAGTCCAAAATCCCAAACATCACACATCAAACATCAACCATGTCATCATCAAAATAAATCATCAACATCATCACTTATCATTATTTGAGAGGTCTTAGGCATGCGTCTACATTTGAGATATGTCATGCTTTGTCATTAAACAAATAAGTTTGGGAACTTACCGATGGGCGCTGGCGAGACATATGCTGGTCCGGCTCCCAGAGAAGCACTTCAGCGGCAACGGAGTCCGTGGGTGGCTCATAGCAACGCAGCCCACCCGGAAGTAGGCGATGGGAAACCGGAGCATAGGTGTCCGGATCAAAGGGTGCTGGGTGGCCCGCCCTAGCATCGAGATCAAGAAAGTCGGCCATCGCGGCCTCAGCAACAGCATCTGCAGCTGCCTGTGCCTCAGCAGCTGCTCGTCCCTCCTCCTCGGTTACACGGTGGGAGGCACGCTTCGCCTCGAGCACAAGGGCGTCCTTCGCAGCAGAAGGCTGCGTGGAGGTGACCCCGCCGGCAGGAAGACTGGAGGTCGTGCCTCCGAGTGTCCCCATGGAAGAACTCCCAATAGCAAAAGGGCCTAGTCGTGCCCCTAAGTCATCATCCAGGCCTGAACCTGCCATGAAAAGAAAAGCGATCACGAATAATAAGGTAAACATCTCGTAGCGAGGAAAAGCAATAAGCAAAGAGGTGCAAATGCTAAGAAGTAGCAAGGAAAGCAAGGGAGAGTTTGGGAGCATAAGAGAGCTAGAGAGAGGGTGAGAATGTGAGGAATGAGCCTAGTTTGCACGCCTCAAGACCCATGTACGCGCCTGGAGATGGCGGTCGCCATCTTCCTTTGCGGCGACCGCCAGGTTATTCAAAAGACACGTGGCGACCGCCATGTTGAAGGAATTTTGATCCGGCGACCGCCATGTCAGAGGGAAACTTGCTTGGCGGCCGCCAGCCTGTTAAACGATCATGTCACAGTTTTGCGGTTTTTAGGAGCTATTTGGGTGTTTTTATTATATGTGTGTTTATTTTATTTTCTTTCAATATGATTATTTTCTTTTTGGACGTATTGACTTTGTGAGTATTATTTTTGAAAATATTTTGTTAGCAAAAATAATTTCTAAAAAAATATATATAATAATAATAATTTCTCTTAAAAATAATTTTTCTTATTTTGTGTAGGTGTTTAGGGGATTTTCAAAAATAATTTTAAAAATCTTGGGTGTTTTCTAGAAAAATACTTCAAGAAAATTTTGTGCAGGGTTTCTCCTTCCGATAAATTTAGTTAAAAGTCGTAACTTGGCTTTTGATTACTTTTATCTTGCTTCTGATAAATCTAATTTTAAGTCGTAATTTGACTTTTAATTATTTTATCTCGCTTCTGGTAAATTTAGTTAAAAGTCGTAATCTCGCTTCTGATAAATTTGGTTAAAATCGAAATTTGGCTTTTAATTATTTTTTACCTCGTTTTCGATAAATTTAGTCAAAAGTCGTAATTCGGCTTTTAATTATTTTTATCTCGCTTATGATAAATTTAGTTAAAAGTCATTATTTAGCTTTTAATTATTTATTTGGCTTTTAATTATTTTTATCTCGCTTCCGATAAATTTAGTTAAAAGTCGTAACTTGGCTTTTAATTATTTTTATCTCGCTTCCGATAAATCTAATTTTAAGTCGTAATTTGGCTTTTAATTATTTTTATCTCGCTTTCGATAAATTTAGTTAAAAGTCGTAACTTGGCTTTTAACTATTTTTATCCCGTTTTCATCCCAAAATTGTGAGGTCTTGACTTGACCGATCAAATTGCCTTCCCGATTAAGATAATTTCTTGGATCTTAACTCGATCATTTTTTATTATTTTATCCTCAGCTGAGTTCTTAGATCTTGACTCAATCTATGACTTGTTTGTACTCCCTTTAGATCTTGACTTGATCTTTAAGATTTGTTCGATCACACTAACATCTGCATCATGATAGCATCTGCATCATGTTCCTATCATTGCATCCTTGCATTTTGCCCCGTGAACTATGTTTTGGCCTGATCCCTATCAAAAGGGTATGTAGGCAGCTGACAAAAATTCGGGTATGACCAACATTATACACATGCTTGTGTGTTTGTGGCCTAAGATTGATAGCTCGGTCAAATGGCTGTTGTCTCTAGATCTTTGATATAACTTGCATCACGTGTTGCTTTGCAAGTTATATCAAAGAGGGACAACTGTAGACACCCCAATCTTAAGTGAATCCGATGATGAAAACAGTTGGAATGGTGCCTTAGTACGATCCTCGGAAAATGATTCAAGCTCGGTATTTGAACCCGAAGCCTTCAATCCCATAAAATTATGTTGAACCACCAATAACTTGCTACGCAAGTCATTCCCAATGTGGCGACCGCCATGTCCATTATAGCAACCGTCAATAGAACCTCTTGAAAACCCTGGCCAAAAGTGACGACCGCCACCTCCAACCTGGCGATCGCCAACGTTCATTGTGGCGACTGTCAATAGAACTTTGTGGAACTTTTTCAAAAATGGCGACCGCCAACTTGCATTGTGGCGACCGCAACTTCAAATGGCCTGACATGCCCCAGAACGTGGCAGCATCTCATTGGTTGAAGAATTCTATAAATACCGTACCCTCGGGTACATTTTCAGGACAGAAAATTTGAGAGAAATTTAAAGAGAGAAGCACTACTGAGTCACCGAGAAATTTCGAGCCCCGACGCCGAAACCCTCTCGAAGTACCACGAGCCGAACCTCCGACGACTACATTGAAACCCTAACTTGGATCTTGAGGATTGGATCGTTGGCACCATTTCCCGATTTGAGGATTCCTTACCAATCTAGGTAACTTATTTGGATCCCCGATTCTTCTAACTCCATTCTCTCTCTTTTGGAGTGATCGGATTAAATTCAATTTCAATTCGTGTATTTCTTTCGTTTATATAGTTAACCTTGCTTATTACTTAATTTGCTTCATGTAATTTAGTCACTTTAATTAATTTATTAGTTTATACATTTACACTTAATACATTGTCATTTTCATTTTCATTCATTAATTAGTGCCAACATTTTCTTTTTTGGCAATTACAACTTATTAATATTGTTAATTGTTGGGGTGATTTAGCCCCAAGTCCAATTTATATGAGTTACTTGTAGTTAAGTTCTAATCCAAAACTTTTAACCCAATAAGTCCTATTCTAAGGCGAATATCCCAAATTGCCTTATTTTTTATTTGGTATTCATCATACGCTAACCAAATAGAGCCCAATAACTCATAATACTTGGCCTACAACTAAGCTATCATTCCTAATATTAATGTACCATTATCGAAATGAAATGATTTGTTTCATTATGAAATGATTTGTTTTATTATGGTAACATTCCTAATGTTATCATTGTCAGGATCTTTCAAAATGAAATGATTTATTTCGTTATAATAATGTTTAAACTTTTTTAAAATGAAATGTTCTATTATGGTATTGTTATTATTCTGAAAAAATGATAAATGTTCCATTATGTTATTATACAGGTGAATATTTATAGTTAATGAGGCAGGAATTTAAAAAATTGCATATTTTAGTAATGTAGATTTCATGTAAAATGGATAATATGATCTTAATATTATCTTTTTTTGAAAATAAGAACAATAGTCATAAAAATGTCCTCATTTTTTAAGTTGTAAATATGCTAATATTTAGAAAATGGTAATATTTTGCAAATCTGCCATGGTAATATTCTCAGTTTTTAAATATGTGAATGTTCACATTTTTTAATATTCTTATATTCCCATTATTTGTTAGTAAAACTTTAAATGGGGGTATAACAGTTCAAATTTATTAAGAAATTTAAAAATAGGACCTTATGGAATAGTCAACTTGTAACTGAGACTTAACTCAATACAATTTGTAAAAATGGGACTCCTTACTAAATAACTCTAATTGTTATAATCAAGACACTTACATTATGTGAATGTAATTATCAATATTACATTCATTTCTTCTAATTAAATAATTGTGCTTATTTTCTTTTATTTCTTTTTAATATTAATTTATTGTCCTTTTATTTTCTTAGTTTTAGTTTAATGTTCTAACATTTATTTTTTCTTTCTTTTTTTATAATATTAATTTAATGTTCCTTTTCTTTTAAGCATTAGTTTAATGTTCTTTTAATAGTTTCATTTTTTTTCTTTACTCTTTCTTTTAATAGTAGTGCAATTTTTTTTTTCTACCATTTATTTTCTTTTTTCTTTTAATGTAGCTTTATTTTTCTTTTTAATATCCCATTTCTTTTCCTTGTCTTTAATGCTAATATTCTATTTTATTTTATTTTTTAGCTTAATGTTCCTTCACCAGCATTAATTTAATTTTTCTTTACTAGTATTAATTTTCTATTTTCTTTTTCTTTTCTTTTAGTGTTAATTCAATTTTTTTATTAGTATTTCTTTTCTTTTAATATTAGTACTTATTTTTTTTTCTTATAAAACTCCATTTTTTTAATTTTTTATAGCTTTATTTTCTTTTTTGAGTACTTATTTTATTCTGTTTTACTTTTCTTTTATTAACCACAAAAAAAAAACAAAAAGCCCTTTATGCTAGTTATTTTTTTTTCTTTTTTTTATTATTTTATTTTCATCTTTTAAGTCATAGTATAATTCTCTCTTTAATAATAATTAAAGCTCACTTGTCCATTTTATTTCTTTTATTTTTCTTTTATTGTGTTTTGTTTAAAAATATAAAAAGTAAATAGTTAGCTTTTCTTTTATTAATCTAATAGCATTTTCTTACTTTTTTTATTCTTTAATCTTTTGTACACTTTTTGATAATATGTCTATTTTAGCATATTTAGTGTTAGTAATTTTTAGCATTTTGCTTGTTCTTTTATTTAAAATCATCATAGTTTAGGTTGTTTAAATTATATTGCATGTGGGTGTGCTCCATGTATCCTTTACTTAAAAATTACATACCGTAAGATTTAGGACTTTTACTTTGAAACTTGTTTTATTTGGCATTCTATATACCTATGTTATGTATTTTTCGTATTTGATTTAGGATGTTCTCTCTTTACCTCTACTTTCTTTATTTGCATGCATTTGAGAAATCTTATTAAAAAACCAATAATAATTAGTAGAGGCCAACCTTATGGTTAGGCGAACGAGGTGCCTAACACTTTCTTCGATTCGTACCTTAGCTCCCGTTCCATCTTTCTGTGATTAACAATTTCAAGATCAGTAGCCATTTTTGTTTTTCTTGGTTTTTCTCAAAAATCAAGTGGCGACTCTATTTTCAACAAAAAAGAATTTTTAAATTTTAATTTTTAAGGTGTTAAAATATTTTTCAAACATCTTTTGAATCACATATTTTTTACCACTTCCAAAACCCAAAAATTCCAGCGCCACAACTGGGTTGGGTTTTTGCCGTGTTCTATAAATATCCAGCCTCTGGAGATATTTTGGAAGTCCTTTTGTCTTGGCTAAGTTTTCCTTTTCTTTGCCTTCTTTCTAGACTTTTGAGGGACCGGGGCTTAGTTTTTGACGATATGTTAGTGGATTCTTGCTATCCACGACGTAGGCTTCGTATCCATCCAGACGGATTCTCGTTTTGACGAGGTTTAGTTTTTAAAGCGCCGAGTTTTGACTCACCGAGGAAGGATCATAGACTATGTTGTCGTTAAAGGGTGCTACGTGCAGTTATATGCTTTTTTATCTGTTAAAAATGCTTTAAATGCTGTGTTTTATGCATAAACCATGTTTGTTTGGGTAAAAAAACATGTTTTACGCTTTTCTTGATTTATTACTTGTTGTGACGTGTTATGGGTTTGGTGAGAGAAACCTTTTGGGTTGGACTCGCACGTGTGTATTTTGATGTAAAATCAAAAGGATCGACTTTGAGATCTACGAATTGAGCAAGTTTGAGCACGAGTTGCTCCACGATGAAAGACCTAAAAACTGCACAAAATGGATTTCTCTACCCGTCGACTAGCAAATCGGGAAAGAAAGCAGGTCGTGTCGGGGTATAGGGTGTCTAGTTCCTTCACGGGCCTCGTGTGGCCGGGTGGTAGTAGCGTGATGGGGTCTATACGCCCGTCCGGCATCAGTTCCTACGTTTTAAACCATGAGTTGGTAGAATCACATGGATGTGATGATAACGAGGGTGCGTGCATGCGTGTGTGCGTGTTGGTAAACTTGAGGTTTTATGAAGCAAAACCTTTTTGAGTCAACTTTATCCTATGTGATTGAATATCTTGCTTTACTGCATCATAGTCTGTTTCTATTGGATTTTGGCTCACGGTGTGAAATTTTGTTAAAACATTTTTTAGGTGTTGATGTTGTTGATCAAGAGGAGTTGATCTAGTAGCGCCCATGGTGGCGGAAGTCTTTATATAGTTTTCTTTTTGTCGTAGAAACGTGTATTTCCACATGTGATGCCTATTTTTGAAGACATGTTTTGTAAGCCTTGAGGCGATATATTATACATGTATGAAACTGATTGTATGTTATTATGAGGAAGAACCCTGGGTACTCCTTTTAATTTCAAAAGTTATATCATTTTGGTTGATTGTTTTGTCCGTAAAACACTATCTTTTTACAAAATGGTGGTTTGGTAGGATTTTCACGTGACCCTAGATTTTTGGGGCGTGACAACTTGATATTAGAGCTCTGGGTTCAAATACCAAAGAGCCATAAAAAGAGAGTGCATTACTTGGTGAGGATGATTGCGTATGCTTGCTTGCATATGTTTACGCATTTTTATGACATGCTAATAACTTGTTGAGCATGATAGTTGGTGTATACGTGAGTATAGAGATTGAGTCTTAGGATTGATTAGTCTTGTCTTAGGGCATTTGGATTAACAAATTTAGAAGCCAAGTTAGAAATGCATTTGGCCGACGTGTTTTATAGCAATGAGTCTGAGTAGGTTATCTAAATTGTCGTGTCTGTATTGTTGATTCTCCTTGGTATGTGAGATGTGTTTACATAATTTTGAATGGCTATGTGTTAGCATGAGTATGTCTCATATGTTAAGAATAACATGTTGCATGAAAGCTTATATTGTTATATTGCCTTCGTATAGAGTTATATCCACGCGAAAAGGACGGGAACGGAGTCGTGGCTGAGGTCATGGTCGAGGTCGTGCATATGTCCAGGTTCCAGAAGAAGGGAACGTTCATGCCCCACAGGAACAAGTGGGGGGTGTTGACGTTGTACAGGAGTTGCTTGCTATAATGAGAGCGATAGCTGAGGTGACTAGGGCTGAAGTGAGGACTCCTGAGCCAAAGGCCTCTATGGCAATGAGGGGATTCTGACGGTTGGATCCACCAACCTTTTCTAGGGAGTCAGACCCCAAAGTTGCTACCGAGTGGTTGAAAGTAACCACGACTATCTTAGATACCGTGGCGATTGAGGAGGATGTATTGCGCATGAAGTTGGTGGCGTTCCAACTTCGGGAGGATGCGAGGGAATGGTGGAAGTTTACCAAAATCACGGTGGATGACACGTGGGCTGCTTTTACGATGGCCTTCTTGGAAATGTACTTCTCGGGTTCTTCGAGAGATACATATTGGGAGGAGTTTCTCTCCCTTGTTCAGGGGAACCTTATCGTGGTCTAGTATGAGGCCAAGTTTGCAAATCTGTCACAGCTTGCATCTGAGAAGGTGTCAACGGAGAAGTTGTACACTAAAAGGTTTGAAAGGGGTCTTCGCCCTTCAATTAAGGATAGAATTGTAGCACTGGATTTTTAGGTTTACATTGAGGTTGTGGAAGCCTATATTTGAGTAGAGAATGCAATGGCAAAGAGCCACGGGGTTAGGGAGAGTAGGAGCCAGCATGGTGGTGGAGATGCACAGTTTCAGGGATGCGGGAAAATGCGCTAGTGGTCGTCTGGTCTAAGATCTCATTCTGAGGGATCGTATCAGCAGCAGTTTTTTACACATGCACCTTTAGTGGCCTCTACTGAAAGGTCGAAGTAGAGAGAGTTCACTTGTTATCGATGTAGACAGCTAGGGCATCATTCATTTGAGTGCCCATTGAGGGGCCAGGTTCAGAGTTTAATGCTTGTTCAATCGCAGTTGCAGTTACAGTCTCAGGGGAGGGAGCCACAAGTATGTTATATGTGCGGTCAATTCGGGCACAATCGTAAGTACTATCCCCGAGGAGGGAGTGTTCAGAGTGCGATTGAAGCGCCAGTTGGTCCACCTGCACAGGAACGGCAGACTTATCAGCAACCTAAGGTTCAGACGTCTAGGTTTACAGAAGGAGGTGCCTCAGTACAGTCTGTGAGACAGTCGACAGTCCAGGGTCATAGTGGACAGGCCAGAGCACCGCAAGGCAGAGCATATGTCCTTACTGATTCTAGTGCTTCCAAAGCACCGATCGTGCCCAATGCTACAGCTACTCCATCCATGATCAGAGTTACTCTCTTAGTATATAAATCATGGGCTAATGTTCCTATCGACATGGGAGCATTGCATTCCTTTATTTCTTCTGCTTTTGTATCTGCAATAGGGTTGGAGACAGACTCGTTGGGTAGTGCCTTGAGCGTAGAGACCCCGGTCAGTGGGAATGTGGTGTTGAGTCGTGTTTCTAGATCCTGCGAGTTACGGGTCGCCGACTGCTGTTTAGAGTTTGACTTCATCATCCCAGACATGACCACATTTGACGTCATCCTAGGGATGGGCTGGCTGACCACCTATCGTGCCTTTATAGATTACGATTGTCGAAGGGTATCGATCTGTACACCGGAGGGTGATTGTTTTTGTTTCGAGAGAATTTGGGTTTCCACTTTTCTACTCTCATATTGGATGAGACAGTTGGGGTTCAGGGGGAGTTATCCCTTGTGGTTTTTGATTATCCAAATGTCTTTCCAGATGATCTGGAATTGCCACCAAGTCGTGAGGTGGAGTTTTCTATAGATCTGGTTCTAGGAGTTGTTCTCATTTCTATGCTATCTTACCGCTTTGCACTGGCTGAGTTGCGAGAACTCAAGGTACAGCTTCAGGAGTTGCTCGATAAGGGGTTTGTATGCCCGAGCATGTCATTGTGGAGAGCTACAGCTCTTTTTGCTAAGAAGTAGGATGGGTCCTTGAGGTTGTGTATAGACTACCGGAAGATGAATCAGGTAACGGTGAAGAACAAGTATCCTATGCCGAGGATTGATAATTTGTTTGATTAGTTGAAGGGGTCGCGTTGCTTCTCGAAGATTGACTTGAGGTCATGGTACCACCAGTTATGGATTAAGGATGAGGACACAGCGAAGACAGCCTTTAGGACTCATTATGGTCACTACAAGTTTTTGGTTGTGCCGTTCGATTTGATGAACGCTTCTACGATGTTTATGGGTTTGATGAATCATATCTTCCATCCATATTTGGATAGCTTTATGGTGATGTTTGTGGATGATATTCTTATCTATTCACTTATGAGAGAGATGCATGAAGAGCATTTACGTATTGTCCTACAGCTCTTGAGGGAGCATCATCTGTATGTAAAGTTTGAGAAGTGCGAGTTTTGGATGTTCGAGGTGAGATGTATGAAGACTGATGCAGTGATGGGTTGGAAATGACCGAAGAGTGTCTTTGAGATCCGTAACTTTTTGGATTTGGTAGGCTATTACCGGCGGTTCGTGAAGGAAATTTTTAGACTTGCCGTGTTGATGACGCATTTTACGCGAAATGGGAGTCATGTTTGTGTGGAGTGAGTCCTGTGAGTTGACATTCCAAGAGTTGAAGATGAGGTTGACCAGTGCACCAATGTTGATTATTCCAGAGCGAGGTTTAGGTTACACAATGTATTGTGGTGCCTCACATGATGGTCTGGGTTGTGTTCTGATGCAGGGAGGTAAGGTTGTGGCTTACGGCTCTCAGAAGTTGAGAACCCATGAGAAGAACTACCCAACGCATGATTTGAAGTTGGTAGCAGTGGTCTTTGCCTTGAAGACATGGCGACACTATCTTTATGGTGAGTACTTTGAGGTTTTCTCTGATCACAAGAGCTTGAAATACTTATTTTCGTAGAAAGACCTGAATTTGCGCCAACGACGGTGGATGGAGTTATTGAAAGACTATGAATTTGACTTGTAGTACCATCTGGGGAAGGCCAATGTTGTGGCCAACGCTCTTAGCAGGAGATCTCATGGTTCTTTAGCTTCTATGGTTATACGAGAATGGGATATACTTGGAGAGGTTGGGGAGTTTGATCTGTGTCTCGGTAAAACAATGAGAGATGCGACTTTATTTTTAGTAGCTTCCCGGCCTACATTGGTTGCATGTGTGCTCAGGGTTCAGCAGACAGATCAAGAGGCTCAAATGATACGGGATCGTATTGCTAGTGGAAAGGATACTACAGGATGGATTGTGAGTCTAGATCAGAGTTTAAGATTAGCAGGGAGGTTGTTTGTGCCAGGATGGTGCCGTGCCGAGGTATTACATGACTTTCATCATTCTCGTCTTGCTGTGCATCCAGGAGGCACGAAAATGTATCAGGATTTGCGTCGTCAGTTCTGGTGGAAGGGAATGAAGAGGGATGTAATCCAGTTCGTTTCTCGGTGCCTTACTTGTCAACAGGTAAAGGCAGAATATTAGAGGCCAGATGGGTTGTTACAGCCGTTACCGATATCAAAATGGAAGTGGGAGAACGTCACGATAGATTTTGTATCAAGACTTTCTAGATCGCCAAAGGGACACGACGCTGTTTGGGTTGTAGTTAATAGATTGATGAAGTCTGCACACTTTCTTTGCATTCGTGTGAAGGATCCAGTAGACAGACTGGGTAGGTTATATGTTCGCGAGATAATTAGGCTACACGGAGTACTTGTGACTATTGTTTCTGATCGAGACTCGCGCTTTACATCGCGCTTTTGACGGAGTCTTCAGGTAGCTTTGGAAACTAGCTTGACGTTCAGTACTGCTTTTCACCCACAGACGGACGGTCAGTCTGAAAGGATCATACAAATTTTAGAGGACATGTTGAGGGCTTGTGTGTTGAATTTTTGGGGTTTATGGGAAGAGCATCTATCATTGGCAGAGTTTGCATACAATAACAGTTATCAGCCCGGTATTAGGATGGCACCGTATGAGGCTTTATATGGTAGGCCGTGTAGGTCGCCAGTGTGTTGGACAAATGTGGGTGAGACCACAGTTTTGGGACCTGACTTGGTGCTGGAGATGACAGAGAAGATCACCGTGATTTGCCAACGTCTAGTGACAGCTCAGAGTTTCCAAAAGAGTTATGCTGATTAGAGGAGAAGACAGTTGGAGTTTAAAGTGGGGGATCACATGTTTTTGAAAGTCTCAACACGCAGAGGTTTGATGAGGTTTGGCCATAGCGGAAAGCTATCATTGTGTTTCATTGGACCGTTTGAGATCCTTAACAGGATTGGGGAGGTAGCATACCGTCTGGCTTTGCCACCTCAGTTGGTGTCTGTGCACAGCGTGTTTCACGTTTTCAAGCTTCAGAAGTATGAGCTTGACCCGTCACATGTTCTGGATTGGGCTGAGTTGCAGGTAAATGAGGATGTTATATATGAGGAGCGACCTGTGAAGATTCTGGACACGAAGGAGAAAGTGCTGAGAGGGAGGACTATTGCTTATGTCAAGGTCCTATGGCTTCATCATGGGGTTGAGAAAGCGACGTTGGAGCTTGAGTCTGGGGTTCGTGCTAGTTACCTAGAGTTGTTTGCCTTGTAACCTTATAGCGAATTTTTGGGGCAAAATTCCTTAAGAGGGGAGAGTTATGAAACCCGGTTCCATTTCTCTTTCGTTATACATATATTCGGCGTGTTCTTTTTTGTTGCATGTATATCATCGATGTGTTCGTTTATGCTTCTGTGTTATAGAACATCATGTATATATGTGTTTCACGCTTTCTCGGATTTTGTTAAGGCATGTATGGTTGGTTTTCAGGTGGAAAAACCTATTTTTGACACCAGGATTGTTTTTCCTAGGTTTTTCTCAGCAGTCCAGTTGACTGGACTAGATGACCCAGTTGACTGGGTCGATAGTGGGTCAGGTTAGTCGACTGACTGAGGCAGGTCAGTCGACTGAGATGGGTATTTGCTGTGTTCTATAAATATTCATCCCCTGGAGATATTTTGGAAATCCTTTCTTCTTGGCTATGTTTTCTATTTCTTTGTCTTCTCTCTATACTTTTAAGGGCCCGGGGCTTTGTTTTTGACGACCTGTTAGTGGATTCTTGCTATCCACGACGTAGGCTTCGCATCTATCTGGATAAATTCTCATTTCACGAGGTTTAATTTTCGAGGTGCTGAGTTTCGACTC
The DNA here is from genome assembly GCA_032270985.1 of Heliamphora pulchella. Lineage (NCBI taxonomy): Eukaryota > Viridiplantae > Streptophyta > Magnoliopsida > Ericales > Sarraceniaceae > Heliamphora > Heliamphora pulchella. The sequence continues at coordinate 18,813 of JAULJZ010160982.1, forward strand.
ATCGAGGTAGGATCCTAGACTATGTTGTCATTAAAGGGTGCTACATGTAGTTATACCCCTTTTCATCGGTTGAAAGTGCTTTAAATGTTGTGTTTTGTGTATAAACCATGTTTGTTTGGGTAAAAAGCATGTTTTGAGCTTTTTTTGGTTTATTACATGTTGTGACATGTTATGGGTTTGGTGAGAGGAACCATTTGGAATGGACTCGCGCGTGTGTATTTTGATGTAAAATTAAAAGGACCGATTTTGAGATCTATGGATTGAGCAAGTTTGGGCAAGAGTTGCTCCACGGTAAAAGACCAAAAAACTGCATAAAATGGGTTTCTCTGCCCGTCAGCTAGTGAACCGGGAAAGGAAGCAGGTCGTGTCGGGGTATAGGGCGTCCAGTTACTTCACGGCCCTCGTGTAGCTGGGTGGTAGTAACGTGATGGGGTCTATACGCCCGTACGGCATCAGTTCCTATGTTTTAACCACGAGTTGGTAGAATCACATGGATGTGACGATAACAAGGGTGTGTGCGTGCGTGTGTTCGTGTTGGTAAACTTGATATTTTGTGAAGCAAAACCTTTTTGAGTCAACTTTATCCTATGTCATTGCATATCCGACTTTACTGCATCATAGTCTATTTCTATTAGGCTTCGGTTCACAGTGTGAGATTTTGTTAAAACCTTTTTCAGGTGTTGATGTTGTTGATCAAGAGGAGTTGATCTAGTGGCGCTCGTGGTGGCGGAAGCCTTTATATAGTTTTCTTTTTATTGTAGAAACATGTATTCCCATATATGATGCTTGTTTCTAAAGGCATGTTTTGTAAGCCTTGAGGCGATATATTATGCATGTATGGAACTGATTATTTGTTATTATGAGAGAAGAAACCTGGCTACTCCTGTTAATTCCAAAAGCTGTATCATTTTGGTTGATTATTTTATCAGTAAAATCCTATCTTTTTACAAAATGGTGGTTTGGTGGGCTTTTCACGTGACCTTGGATTTTTGGGGCGTGACAGCTTGATACTCATTCAACCTATGGCTCCACCTTCCAAGGTAAACACATATCCCGAGGTAAACTTTCTAGAATTCTTATCTGACTAGAAATCTGAGTTTGTGTACCCTAAAGGTACTAGACCATTTGCCTGGTAAGCCAACATATAATCCCTAGTCTTTTTCAGGTACTTGATTACATGTTTTACCGCTGTCCAATGCTCATGTCCTAAATTAGACTTATATCTGCTAACCATGCTAATGGTAAAACAGATGTTGAGTCTAGTGCAAAGTATTGCATACATGAGGCTTCAAACTGCTGAAGTATAAGAAATTGCCTTCATCTTCTCTATCTCATCAAGTGTTTTAGGACACTGATCTTTGGATTGAGTGATTCCATGCCTGAAAGGGAGAAACCCTTTCTTTGAATCCTACATGCTAAGGATTGTATCGATATAAGTAGCTTTTGATAAGCCTAACATCCTTTGCTTGTGATCTCGCCAAAGCATGATCCCTAGAGTGTGACTAACTTCTCCAAAGTCTTTTATATTGAACTAGCCGGATAACTATACCTTCACTGAAGATAACACCCTCACATTATTTTCGATGAGTAAGATATCATTCACATAAAGTACTAGAAACACCACCACGCTTTCATCACACTTCTTGTATACACAAGACTCGTAAAGACATTGATCAAAACTATAAGACTTAATGGCTTGATCAAACCGAGTGTTCCAAGACCTAAATGCCTGCTTAAGCTTATAAGTGGATCTCTTAAGCTTGCATAACATGTGCTCTTGGCCCTTTGTTATGAAATCGTCTGGTTGTACCATATAAATACACTCGTCAAGACTTTCATTAAGAAAAGCTGTCTTAACGTCCATTTGCTAAATTTCGTAATTGAAATGAGCCGCAATGGATAAAAGAATCTAGATAGACTTAAGCAAGGCTACTAGTGAAAAGGTCTCCTCATAATCGATCCCTTCTTTCTGAGTGAACCCTTTTGCAACAGGCTTAGCTTTGAAGGTTTCCACATTCCCATCTGCTTTTTTCTTCCTCTTATGGATCCACTTACATCCGATAGATTTTATCCATTCGGGTGGTTCTACAAGTTTTCAGACCAGATTAGAGTACATAAACTCTATCTCTGAATTCATAGCTCTTTGCCATAAGTCTGCATCTTTATCTTGGAGTGTTTGTTATAGTTACAAAGTTCAGTATCCAGTTCTTTCGGGATCCTGTCAAAAGACTCTCTCAAGAACATATACTGATCTGGTTGACGAACAACCCTCCCACTATGACGAGGCACTACCTGCGTCTATGTACTAGCAGTAACACGTTGTGCTGGTTCTAAACCCTATGAACCATAATCCACATCTCGCCCTGATTGTGAAATCGACATGTTGATGGTAGCATTAAGATCTGGTTCAGAATCCACACTTGTCCTAATAATCCACCCACTACGACGAGGCAATGGGACACTAGAGACCTGCGGCGCTTCTATTGTACTACTTGTATCACCTCTCATCTCTTCTAAAACAATTCTACTTCTAGGCATGTGGTTTATTACATAGTCCTCTTCTAAGAACCGGGCATTGGTACTAACAATGACCTTCTAGTCATTTGGATTATAAAATAAATCACCCTTCGTTCCCCTAGGATACCTAACAATGAAACAAACTTCCGTTCTCGATTCCAACTTATCTGCATTCCCTTTCAGCACGTGTGCTGGACACCCCCAAATATGAATATGTGCTTAACTAGGCTTGTGCCCAGTCTACAATTCTGTGGGAGTAGAAGGCACTGACTTAGAAGGCACCAAGTTCAGAATATAAGCTACTGTTTCTAGTGCTAATTCCCAAAACGAATCAGGTAACTTCGAATAACTCATCATAGACCTTTCCGTTTCCGTAAAAGTCATATTTCTTCTTTCTGCTACTTCATTCTGCTGTAGAGTGCCCGGTGTAGTCAGCTGAGATGTACTCCCTGCCTCTGATAAAGCATTCCTCAACTCACACAAGAGATACTCGCCACTATGGTTAGACCGTAGGGTCTTGATACATTTATCCAGACGCTTCTCCGCTTCTGCCTTAAATTCTTTGAATTTTTTAAAATATTTAGACTTACGGTGCATCAAATAAATGTACTCATACCTTGAGTAATTATAGATAAAAGTGACAAAATATTCAAAGTTTCCTCTAACATGGATAGTCATGGGTCCACATAAATTAGAGTGAACCAATTCCAACGATTTTTTAGCTCTATAGCCTTTGGCCGAAAATGGCCTTCTGGTCATCTTTTCCTCTAAGTAGAATTTACAGACTAGAAGTGCCTCTACTTTTAATGAACTAAAAGGTCCATCTTCTATCAGTCTATGTATCTTTTTCAGATTAATAAGATCTAGGAGTAAGTGCCAAAGATACGTTTAGTTCATTAAAGAAGGATCCTTTCTCTTTCATTATAAATTAGAAGTGTTATTCAATTCATTCAGTTGCAGTATATGAGATATATGAGTAATAACATAAAAATCAGTCACCAATGTACCAGAATAGATAAACCGCCTATTATCCTTAATAACCACAGAGTTATTTAAATAAAATAAATATTCATCTTTAACAAATCTAGAAGCAGAAACTAAGTTCCTTCTAATGGAAGGAACATAAAGATAATCTCTCAATATTAAAATCCTATCTCTACTAAAACTAAGAGTGACATCTCCTACTGCAACTACTGCTACCCTTGTATTATTGCCTATATATAGGTAAATTTCTTCATCACTGAGCTGCCTGGTTTCTTAGAACTCTTGCAATGAATTACAGACATGATTAGTGGCTCCCGTTTCTACACACCAGGTACCGGTAAATAATACCGCTAAAAATGTTTTCACAACTAGTGAACATAAATTACCTTGATTGTTCAGCTTGCCAAGATAAACTAGACATTGCTTTTCTAGTGCTCTGTCTGATTGTAGTGAAAACATCTTTCTTTCGACTTCTTTACACCAGTCTGTGGCCTGCCAACTGCTTTGCAAACCGTGCCACCCTATTTTTGAACTTTTTTCTTCTTCTTGCATTTCGATTTAGAAGTAGAATCTTTTCAGCAACAAAAGCACTTACTGGGTTCCTAAGAACACCCAGCTGCTTGAAGTTTCTTAAGTAGTTTTGTCAAGGAAAAATTGAGATTGTTCATTGAATAATTAAGGTAGAACTGCTTAAAGCTATCAGGTAGTGGCAGGAGTATGATATTGACCTGGGTTTTTTTGTCAATTTCAGCTCCAAGGATCTTTAGTTCACTAAGAAGACTAATCATCTTCAGAACATGATCCCTGACTGGGTTGCTGTCACGCCCCAACCTCTGGGTCATGTGAAACACTCATAAACAACCATAAACAACACCCAACCCAATGTTTACTCATAAAGTCAAATATACATACAGTAAATATAACTGCTAAAAAAGCTTACATTACACGGTTCCAACACTGAAAAACATGTTATAAGCATACATGATCAAAAAGAGCAAAAAGAAAGACTACAGATCTTCCACCCCAACTAGCTCCTCCAGATCAATCTACATGATCGGTACCTGAAAAAAATATTTCAAATCCCACACCGTGAGCCAAAGCTCAGTAGATACTAGATAAGCATGAAATAAAAGCTAAACATGCTAGGAAAATAATGTGCAATTTTCAAATCACACGAGCCTTGAAAACGGTTTTATATCTGAACTTATACGAGTCTCAAGAGAAAAAAACCACTTGGAAAACAGTTTTATATTCTTGCTCATGCGAACCTCAAAAATAGTTTGATATATAGATACTACAATGCTTCGCCAACAAAGATAGACTCCTACGAGCCACGACTCCCACGACCCCCACATGCAACACATGCCGTTCACATATTGCAACACATGCAGAGTTAACATATAACTTCACGGGCTAAAACCGTAGGACCGCAAGTGCCCTCATCATACATCTTCACGGATTTTCACCGAGGGACCAATATCCAGCCTGATTATACAAGTCTTTATGAACTTTCACCGAGGGACCAATATTTGCCCCGACATATGCATATTTACGGACTTTCACCGAGTGACCAATATTTGCCCCGATTATGCAAGTCTTTACCGACTTTCACCGAGGGACCAATATTTGCCCCGATTATGCAAGTCTTTACGGACTTTCACCGATGGACCAATATATGCCCCAACATACGCATCTTTACGGACTTTCACCGATGGACCAATATATGCCCCAACATACGCATCTTTACGGACTTTCACCGAGGGACCAATATCTGCCCCAATTATGCAATTTTAAAACCAAAGTTTTAACTAGTGTAACACATGCACACATAAAATCAAAGTTTAGATGCACCATGACCATATAACATCACATATGACCACATAGGACCACATACGGCCACATAGGACCACATACCCATCCTATAACATGCATAAACAACATTAGAGTTCTAAAAACACGAAACCACGTATCACATAACCCGTCACGATAACACGTGCCACAAAGCCGACACATGACCGAAGGCCAAGCCAAACCTCCCATACTAACCACCATACACACAACCGTACACCGACAACCCGCATCTAACCATGCTCCTCACATCGCATCTAACCCACGCCATCCCGAGGGCGACAACAAAATAAACCACCACAGCTCACAACGACTAACCAAGACAAAAAACGACTAACACCCCTCTTCATGAGTCCAATCGACAGAATCCTAGAATTCAATCGACTAAAACGTCACTGGAGGAGAGCCAATCAAAGAACCTCGCAACTCAACCGACCAAAAAACCACTACAGCCACAAAAACAACCAAAACACCCCCACAGAAGACATTAGTCGACTGGACCCCACCTAGTCAACCCAAAAAACCTACAAGAATTTTACAAAAATTTCCCCAAAACACTGGTCAGTCAACTGGATCCTCGGTCCAGTTGACTGAACCACCCGAATGATCATCCAGTCGATTGAACCACCCAATTCAATCGACTGACCCCAGGCAAAAATCATTTTTGAGCTACGGCTTTAGTCATCTTAACCCCAAATCAAAGCCTCCAAACTCCCTTTTCAACACACTCAGACATACCCTAGCCCAAGACTACCACAAAACCTCAAAAGAAACTCTTAAATTCCTATCCCATCCAACCGAAACCAACTAAAAATGGTTTATGAACCAAAACCCAATTTACCAAAACATAACCCAATTTTCATACAATTTGAAATGGTAAAAATCACATGCTTACACGTAGCACACTTATATGACATGAGAGTCTAGGATCCTATCTCGTTGAGTCAAAAACTAGATGCCACGATCCACGTGCAAAATCAAACTTTGTCAGAATAAAATTCTATCCGGATGGATGTGTAGCCCTCCACGAGAAGACTAAGGATCTGCTGTTTGATCGTTAAAAATTGAGTCCAGGGCCCCCAAGAAGTTAGAGAGAAGACAGAGAGAAAAAGAAAAAACTTAGCTTGTAAGTTTTAAAAAAATCTAATGCGAGGTGTTTATATATATATATATATATATATATATATATATATATATATTTGAAATTTTCCCCACAACGTCCAACGGCTCCGGGAACCAACCCCATATGCATCTCTAAACCCAAACATGCATAGAAATACATATGAACATGTTGTAACAAAAACACCAAACGTGCGTCGAAAAATGTCAAAAAAAAATAGGTCAGGGTCTAACAACACTACCCTCCTTAAAAGAATTTCGTCCCCGAAATTCAACACAAGGTCAAAAGAAAACAAACTGTCGATCGCAATCGACACAGGCATGAGAGATGGTCAGCTAAACCATTCATAGGATATAGTCAAATATGATCAGGCATTCTAAATAATGACTAACTATCTCAAAAACACGGGATCTACAACACATCCCAACCTCACATTCTCACTAACCATTGTCTCAACACAGCACACCACCCACGGAGTCTATCACCAACTCCCCAAATAAAGAAATGTAGAACACTGGCCCCAAAATCTACATACTCAAAAAGTACCTTTGCTCACTGAAGATCATTAGGCACAATCGGTGCCTTGGGGGAACTGGGAGCTGTGAGTACATACGCTCGACCCTGCGACATCCTGGTTTGTCTGCTATAGCCCAGCACTGTCAGCTATCATACCGAATGAACTGAAGTTCCCCCATCTGTAACCCGAGAAGTCTGAACTGTGGGATGTTGCTGTCGATCCTCCACAAGCGAACCCTCTGGTGTGCTTTCTGTGCTCAGTACACTCTCTCTGGGGATAACTCCTCTGAATATGTCTAGTCTATCCACATCTAAAACAAATTGGCGGCCCTCTCCCGTGTGAATAAACCGATGCGGGTCCCTAGGACTGCCTCAACTGTGGATCCTGGTACTGCCTCAGCTGTGGGTAATCTGACACAAGATGTCCTGGCTGTCCACACCGATAACATATAACCTCCCTTCGCTCTGGCCTCCTAGACGAAGCTACCGCTAGTGCTAGTGTAGAAAACTGCTGTGGTAATCCAGATGGATGTAAACTAAGGCTAGAGGGCTTCTACCCGTTGTCGGAACACCCACCAGTCTGTGCCTATGTCCCATCCTGCAGTGTCCTAGCCTCCCTAGAAACCCGAAACTCAGTCAAAGTGTTCTCAATCCTCGCTGTTGCCTCCACTAGCTCTGTAAAAACTCGCATCCCATCCCTGCTACGCGCTCCTTGATCGTCGGCCTCAAGCCCTGCTCAAACCTCCTAGACCGCAGCTCATCTGTGCCCACTAACTCTGGTGCAAATCGGGACAGAATGGTAAACTTGGCCTCCTACTGCATGATGCCCATCGCTCCCTAGGTGAGAGCATAGAACTCCTCCCTATACAAGTCTCCAGATGAAGCTGGAAAGTACTTCTCTAGAAAAACCCCTATGAAAGCTGCCCATGTGCCCTCCATAGTATTCCGGATATATTTTCACCACTCATGAGCATCTCCTCTCAACTGGAAAGTAGCAAAAGGAACCTGCAAGTCGTCCTCCACTATCTGTATTGTATCAAGGATCAGAGTCACAAGCTCCAACCACTTTGTTGCCACTATAGGATTAAGATCCTCAACAAAGGTAGGAGGATCCATACGTTTGAACTCCCGCATCGCCACCATTACCCTCAACTCGGGCTCTCTCTCTCTCTCTCTCTCTCTCTTCCCCTAGCGGTCACAACCAACTACTAGATAGAGCCTACCAGCGCACGTTGCAACTCAGACGCGTCCATCGGTCTCTGGGGAGCATTTATATCCCCAGTATCAAGGATAGGTACATCCCCTTGGCCAAAACCACGGCCATGACCTCGACCACGGCCTCGCCCTCTCTGCACAGACATCACGTCTATATAAAAGAAATGCTGAACATGAGATGCAACATATCTCATGAACAGAAGCACTAACCACATAAGCATGCTAACACGTAGTCACATAGGTTCATGCTAAACAAACTCTACATACCAAGGAGAACCGACAAGAGTGATGCGTCAATTTGGATAACCTACTTAGATTCCCTGTTAGAAATCACGTTAGCTAAACACGTTTCTAACTTGGCTCCTAAGTTTGTTAATCCAAAAGACCAAAGGCAAGACTAGTCAATCATAAGGTTCAACCCCCATGCTCACATATACACAACATTCACACATACCCAGTATGCTAACACGTTCATATTATTAAAACAGCTAAACACATGCGGTCAAGCACACGCAATCAGCCTCACACGGTGATGCACCCTCTTTCCATGGCTCTTAGGTATTTGAACCCAGAGCTCTGATATCATTTTGTTGTTAGGGTTGGTATACTGAAAATCATGTTTTTAATATTTAATTTTATTTTTTAATAAAATTAATTTTTTATTTTATGAGAATTTTTATGAGCAATGTATGTGTAACATTTTTTTAATATTATGCATGGATGTCCGATATTCTGTATAGTATTTAATCTGGTGTGTAGAGTACGACTTACACACTGAAGATCAGATTTTAGATTCTTGCATAATATAAGTTATATGTTTACAGTTTAGATGGAAATGAACATACCATCGGTACGACTGTAGCACAGAGTTTTAGTAGGCCTATCTTGGTTACGGGGAACAGATAATAGCATCCTCTATTATTTCGACTCTCTGTGCTAGTACACTTTATGTGTATTGAACATGATATTTGGGATAATTAATTTTATACTAACTATATAAATTAATTCATATCCCAAAGTTATTATGAATAGTACTTATCCTTTTAATTCTGAAATAATTATAAATTTACGTAAATTTAATATTCATTATTTTGATTCATTAGAGAGTGCGATTTTATATGGGTCTATAATCTCGGTGAGTTATATAGTGGTATTATTTATATGACGAATATTAATTATTGACGGAATCCACATCTTGAAAGATCGGGATTGACAATACCCCCTTAAGAAAGCTTATAAATTTTGACTAGACCAAACGCTACAGGTGAATTTAATTATCCGGCGGTCAAATAAGTTAAGCAAAATGGCTTAAGAAATATCAAAATGCCGATTAAATTAAATTGTCAGTAATTAAATTTAATTAGCGGGTATCAGGAATCTTAATGTGGGGAGAAATGGTAAGCATTTAACAACAGGAGCTTAATGCTATATGGTCTTGAGATTATGGGTCAGAGTGCAATTATATTTCTTAAGTGGTGTGAAATGTAATTAAGTGTTTTATAAAAATTACAGAAATCGCTGTTGGTGTTTCATAATTACAGATATTGCTATGAGGCTTGCTTAATTGCAGAAATCGTTGATACGTGTATGTGTTTCACTAGAAGTCTTACTCATAATTACTTTTCAGGTCTCTGCTGTAACCCTATATATATGCAGGTAGACTGAACCAGTTTCATAACTTGTCTTCTAAGACTAAAGATGTCTTGGTTCTGTCGGTACGAGTTCCTGGAGGATTATAGCCCACATTATATCTAAGAATCGCATAAGAATACAGTAGAAGATCTAACAGTAGCTTCAACTCGGATTCAAATCATAGTTAAAGATTTGACCGGTAAAAAGGTATTCTTCTAAATTAATTTTGGATGCACAGGTTTTAATTTGATCGTTCGTCATCAAATGTTTAATCTGGAGGCTATTTTGGCGATTACGCGTTTAGTTATTTTTTTCATTAATCGTTTGCAAAAACAAAGATCTTGGCAGTCTTACCTCCAACAATTGGTATTAGAGCCTTTTTGTTTTTTATTGTTGATTATCGGGGCCGAGTAGTTTTAGAACTGTTGTTAACTTTATTTTACAGGCGTTCTAATTTCGATTTTATGATCGTCATTTATTTTTCATATTTGATTGAATGGTGTGAATGATGATTATTTTTTTAATCACATGGGTTGACCATGATAGATTGAATGTGAGCCTTCGAAATATAGGATCGATGTAATAGCTAGTTTTATATTTTTAAATATTTATTTATATTATTTAAGAACAGGTTGAACATGTCCAAGAACACGAAGAACGGAGGCGGCACTGGCGGTGGTTCGAATTTTAACGGGCCACAGATCGTAGTAAGTTTTTAAAATTTTTAAATGGTTTTTTTTGCAGTATTTTATGTATAAAAAATAGCATAAAAAATAAGTCAAAAATAACATGGAAAAATCACCAAAATAGACCGGTTATGGCAGCTTTGCCGGAGGCGATTTGGCGGCGGTTCGACGGCAGTTTTTATGCTTTTTTGGGCCATTTTTTGGACTATTTTTTGAGAAATGTTTTAAATATAAAATATCAGTAAAATATAACTCAAAATACTATCAAAAATAAGAAAAATTGGACCAAAATTACAACCCAAACAAGCGGCAAAAAGGCCAGCGGCGGCGCCCGACGGCTGTAGTTTTCAGGCAGTTTTCGGTAGTTTTCTATGCTTTTTTTGATCAATTTTTTAACAAAAAAATAGTACTTTTTAAGAGCTTTCTTCTAATATAAAGTACGCGAAAAATAGAGTTCGGATGAAGTCGGAAGGGCCTCGGGAAGCTAGCGGTTAAAGATGGCGGTGCTGGGTGCGGCGACAGCAGCTTTGGGCAGTATTTTCAGCAATTTTTGGGCTTTTTTTGAGAAATTTTTTTCATAGAAAAATATTACTTTTCGAGATCTTTCTTTTGATATAAAGTACGTCGAAAATCGAGTTCGGAAAGAGGTCAAAAAAGTCTCGGGAAGTTGGCTGCGCAGTGCTGTTGCGGCCAGTAGCATTTTTTTGTTGTTCGGACAGTTTTTTCGACTGTTTTTTGGGCAGTTTTCTAGCAGATTTTTGACAAAAAATTTTATATTTCGAGAGCTTTCTAACGATATAAAGTTCGTCTAAAACTGAGCCCGAATGAGGTGGCAAGAGCCGCCTGAATGTGACGGCAAGGTGGTGCCGGCGGTGGCTGGTGGTTGCCGGCGACTTTCTCTCTCCCAAAACTGATTTTGATGTATATTATGATATATACGAGACTGATATGATACATATTGACATATCAGATAGTATCAGGGAAGCTTGATGCAATCAATACACTGAATCAAAGGCGAACAGGGATTGAAACAACTGATTCTCTTAGGAAGACTGAAACACCTTAGTGTTTCACTTGGAACATAAAATCGAAATATATGCATATCGTGTTTATATGTATATGAACTGCGTGGATAATTGCATATCTGTTTTATTTATCTTGTTAATTTAATTAATTCAAAAATTAGATTTTAATTAAAATATTTTGTAATGGAAAATAAAATTAAGTTTTTTTAATTAATTAATTTTAATTAAATAAAAAAATCTTTAGATATTTTATTTTTTTACAAAATATCACATTTAAGATGATTTTTTTAAATCGGATATCTTGAAAAAATGCGAGAATTAATTCTGAATTTTGAATTAATTAAACAAAAAAAATATTTAATCAAAATAAATTATTATTTTTTGAAAAATATAAAATGAAAAATAAAATAAATAAATGCTTTTAATCACTACCTCAGCTGAAAATCTGGAGAAAAAATTGTACATTTATTAAATTTTATTTGTTACGCATTTAAACATGAAAAGATGGTTTGATAAACCAGAATCTTTAGAATCGTGTACACGGAAAGATGTTTAATTCTTTCAGATCGTGTGATTTTTGAAATTAATAAATTTATTTTAATTAAATAAAATTTTATAACTCTCAAAAATATTTTAAAATTTTAAGTGGGAGAGAGAATTTATTCATAAATAAATTCTACGGTCTCCACCACCAGTTTGTAGGTGATGCAATTAAACTCTGCGTGTTGGCAGTAAGGCATTCCTCCCCATCGGATAGATTAATTGCTGTATCACGAGTACAAACCTTCTTTAGGGATAATTCTGGATAATTATTAGTGTGGATCACTTCTCTATCTTAAGGTTTCATTGCGAAGCAATTGATTTAGAATTAGGTGATGGTTAACACTTAGCTGTATATTATAGTATCCTCTCCATCTGAGTCGCTACTATTATATACTAAACTGAAACTATGTCAGCTATTTAATTTTACTTAGTATGGTCAGTTGACTAGATAATAAAATTAAAAGAAATTAACCTGTCTAGTCTTATAAAGGATAGTAGACGTCCTCTCATCGAGACATGCTATTCTCAGATTACCAAATTAATTTTAAAATGGTAGAGGGAACCAAATTAAAATAAATTTAAAGTTTTGCTCATCATAATTAAGAATTATTTTTTAATTATGTGATTTCAAGGATTAAAATAGCTTTCAACCCACTCGCTTTAATACTAAAAGAAAACAAACCAGAGAGACTAAATTTTGTTGACTGAAAATATAACTTGGATATAGCTTTAACAACAAATGGTATTATTTCAATATGAGGAAATGTGTTTGTTTCAGAAAAAAAATGCATGAAGAAGAAAATGTTCAGAAATAGGGAGACACAATTTTCAGGGTAATTAGTGGACCACGGACTGGTGTGAAAAAGTCGAAAGACAGATGTTTTCACTGCAATCAGACCCGGCACTAGAAAAATATATGTCCAGTATTTCTCAAAAGGCAGAACAAACAGAGTAATTTCTATTTACTGGTTGTGAAAACATGTTTAGCAGTGTTATCTACTGGTACCTGGTGTGTAGATACGGGAGTCACTAATCATGTTGCAATTCATTGCAGTGGTTCTAAGAAATCCGACAACTTAGTGATGGGGAGATTTATCTGCATATGGGCAATAATACAAAGGTAACAGCAGTTATAGTAGAAGATGTCACTCTCAGTTTTGGTAGAGATCGAGTTTTAATATTGAGAGATTATCTTTATGTACCTGCCATTAGAAGAAATTTAGTTTTCATTTCTGGATTGGCTAAAGACGAATATTTGGTTTATTTTAATAACTCTGTAATTATTAAGGATAATAAATGGGTTATCTATTCTGGTACATTGATAAATGATCTTTATATTACTACTCCAATAACTCCTATACTGCAACTGACTGAAATGAATAACACATCTAATTTACCATATAAGAGAATGTTTCCTTCTTTAATGAACCAAACGTTCCTTTGGCACTTACGCCTAGATCATATTAAGCTAAAAAGGATAAACAGAAGCAGATGGACTTTTGAGTTCATTGGAAGTGGAGGCACTTTTAGTTTGTGAATCTTGCTTAGAAGGTAAAATGACCAAGAGGCTCTTTTCGGCCAAAGACAATAGAGCTAAAGAACCGTTGGAGCTGGTTCATTCTGATGTGTGTGGTCCTATGACAATCCTGGCTAGTGGTGGTTTTGAGTACTTCATCAGTTTCATTGATGACTACTTGAGGTATGGATACATTTACTTGATGCACCGTAAGTTTGAATACTTTGAGAAATTCAAAGAATTCAAGGCAGAGGCGGAGAAGCGTCTGGGTAAAAGTATCAAATCACTACGATCCAATCGTGGTGGAGAATACCTCTTTGGAGAGTTTAAGGACTACTTGTCATCAGAGGGGATTACATTCCAGTTAACTGCACCTATGACTCCGCAACAGAATGGTGTAGCAGAAGGAAGAAATATGACTCTTGTGGAAATAGTAAGGTCCATGATGAGTTATTTAGGTTTACCTGATTCGTTTTGGGAACTCTCTTTAGAGACAGCGGCTTACATTCTGAACTTGGTACCTTCTAAATCAGTACCTTCTACTCCCACAGAATTGTGGACCGGGTATAAACCTAGTCTGAAACATATTCAAATTTGGGGCTATCTAGCACATGTGCTGAAAGGGAATGCGGGTAAGTTAGAACCGAGGACAGAAGCTTGTTTCTTTGTAGAGTATCCCAAGGGAACGAAGGGTGGTCAGTTTTATAATCCTAAGGATCATAACGTCATTATTAGCACCAATACCCGATTCTTGAAAAAGAATTATATTATGAATTACAGACCCAAAAGTAATATTGTTCTGGAAGAACTGAGAAGAAATACCAGTAAAACGGAAGAACAAGTCACTGATATCCCATTACTTCGTCATAGTGGGAGGATTATCAGGACATGTGCAAATCAAGAACAAGATACTGATGCACAAGGTTCTGATTCTGCACAGCGTGTTACTGCTAGTACACAGACACAGGTAGTGCCTCGTCGTAGTGGGAGGGTTGTTCATCAACCTGACTGGTATATGTTCTTAAAAGAGTCTTTTGACAGGATCCCGGTAAAACTAGATACCGAATCCTACAACTATAATGAAGCACTTCAAGAAAAAAATGCGAATCTTTGGCAAAAGGTTATGAATTCTGAGATAGAATCTATGTATTCCAATCAGGTCTGAGAACTTGTAGAACCACCTAAAGGGAAAAAACTCATTGGATGCAAGTGGATCTACAAGAGAAAGAAAAGAGCATACAGAAAGGTTGAAACCTTCAAAGCTAGGCTTGTTGCTAAAGGGTTCACCCAAAAAGAAGGGATTGATTATGAGAAAACCATTTCGTCGGTAGCCATACTTAAGTCTATCCGGATTCTCTTATCTATTTTCACTCATTTCAATTACGAAATCTGATAAATGGATGTCAAGACAGTTTTTCTTAATGGAAGTCTTGATGAGTGTATCTGTATGATACAACCAGACGAATTCATTGCGAAGGGCCAAGAACACATGTTGTGTAAGCTTAAGAGACCTATTTATGGACTTAAGCAGGCATCGAGGTCTTAGAACAATCAGTTTGATCAAGCCATTAAATCTTATAGTTTTGATCAAAGTTTGGATGAGTCCTGTGTGTATAAGAAGCGTGACGAAAGCGTGGTGATCTTTTTAGTACTTTAAGTAGATGATATCTTTCTCATCGAAAATGATGTGGTGGTATTATCTACGGTTGAAGTATGGTTATCTGGGCAGTTTGATATGAAAGATTTGGGAGAAGCCAGCCACATCCTTAGGATCAAGTTCGTGCGAGATAAAAAGCAAAGGATATTGGCTTATCATAGGCAAAGTATATCGATGATATACTTGCTCATTTTTAGCTTGCAGGATTTCAAGAAAGGGTCTCTCCCTTTCAGGCATGAAATCACTCTATCCAAGGATCAGTGTCCTAAGACACCTGATGAGATAGAGAAGATGAAGGCGGTTCCTTATGTTTCGGCAATAGGAAGCCTCATATATGCTATGCTTTGCACTAGATCTGACAACTGCTTTGCTGTTGGCATGTTTAGCAGATATCAGTCTAATCCAGGGGATGAGCATTGGATTGCGGTAAACAATATAATCAAGTACCTAAAAAGGACTAAGGATTATATGTTGGTTTACCATGCAGACAGACTAATACCTTTGGGATACACAGACTTACATTTCCATTCAGACATAGAGCTTTCAGCAAGAGACGACCTTGCAGATCCTTTACAAAGAGCTTACCGGCTAAGAGTTTTGATAGTCATGTAGAGGGAATGTGAGTCAGATGTATGGCAGTATGATTTTGAGTATAAGTGGGAGATTGTTAGGGTTAGTTTACCGAAAATCATATTTTTAGTATTTTATTTTATTTTTTAATAAAATTAATTTTTAATTTTATGAGAATCTTTATGAGCAATGCATGTGTATTATTTTTTTAATATTATGCATGGATGTCCAATATTCTTTATAGTATTTAATCTGGTGTATAGAGTACGGCTTGCATACAGAAGATCAGATTTTAGGTTCTTGCAGAATATAAATTTTATGTTCACAGTTTAGATAGAAATGGATATACCATCGGTACGACTATAACACAGAGTTTTAGTAGGCCTGTCTTGGTTACAGGGAACAAATAATAGCGTCGTCTATTGCTCCGACTCTCTGTGCTAGTGCACTTTGTGTGTATTGAACGGGACATTTTGGGTAATTAATTTTATACTAACTATATAAATTAATTCACATCCCAAGGTTATTATGAATAATGCTTATTCGTCTTAATTCTGAATTAATTATTGATTTGCGTATATTTAATATTCGTTATTTTGATTCATTAGATGGTGCGATCTTATATAGGTTTATATTCTCGGTGAGATGGATAACGGTATTTTTATATGGTGAATATTAATTATTGACGGAATTCACATCTCGAAAGATCGGGATTGACGATACTTCCTTAAGGAAGCTTATAAGTTTTGACTGGGCTAAACCCTATAGGTGGATTTAATTATCTGATAGTCAAATAAGTTAAGCAGAATGGTTTAAGAAATATCAAGATGCCGATTAAATTAAATTGTCGGTAATTAAATTTAATTGGCGGGTATTGGGAATCTTAACGTGGAAAAAAATGGTAAGGATTTAATAGCAGGAGCTCAATGCTATATGGTCTCGAAATTATGGATCAGAATGCAATTATATTTTTTTAGTGGTGTGAAGTGTAATTAAGTATTTTATGGGAATTATAGAAACCGTGGCTGATTTTTCATAATTGTAGATACCGCTATGAGATTTTCTTAATTACTGAAACTGCTGATGCGTGTCTTTGTTCCACTGGAAGTCTTACTCATAATTACTTTCCAGGTCCATGCTGTAGCCCTATATATATGCAGGTAGACTGAACCAATTTCATAACTTGTCTTCTAAGACTAAAGTTGTCTTGGTTCTATCGGTACGAGTTCTCGGAGGATTATAGCCCACACTATATTGGGAATCGCATAAGAAAATACAGTAGAAGATCTGACAGGAGTTTCAACTCGGATTCAAATCGTAATTGAAGATTCGATTGGTAAAAATGTATTCTTCTAATTTAACTTCGGATGTATGGGCATTATTTTGATCGTTCGTCATCAAAAGTTTTATCTGGAGCCTGTTTTGGCGATTACCCGTCCAGTAATTTTTTTCGTTAATCGTTTGTAAAAATAATAATCTTGGCAGTCTTGCCTCCAACATCTATCACACCCTAACCTCCGGGTCACGTGAAACACCCATAAACAACCATATACAACACCCAACTTGATGCTTACTCATAAAGTCAAACATACATGCAGTAAATATAACTGCCAAAAAAGCTTACACTACATGGTTCCAACACCGAAAAACATGTTATAAGCATACATGATTAAAAAGAACAAAAAAAAAAGACTATAGATCTTCCGCCCTAACCAGCTCCTCCGGATCAACCTGCATGACCGGTACCTGAAAAAAATATTTTAAATCTCACACCGTGAGCTAAAGCTCAGCAGATATTAGACAAGCATGAAATAAAAGCTAAACATGCTAAGAAAACAATGTGAGGTTTTCAATTTACACGAGCCTTGAAAACGGTTTTGAAAAATGGTTTTATATCTGAACTCATATGAGTCTCAGGAGAAAAGAAACACTTGGAAAATAATTTTATATTCTTGCTCTTGCGAACCTCAAAAATAGTTTGATATATAGATACTACAATGCTTCGCCAACAAAAATAGACTCCTACGAGCCACGACTCCCACGAGTCCCACATGCAACACATGTCGTTCACATAACGCAACACATGCATAGTTAACATATAACTTCATGTGGTAAAACCGTAGGACTACAAATGCCCTCATTATACATCTTCACGGACTTTCACCGTAGGACCACTATTCACCCCAACTAATGCATCTTTATGGACTTTCACCGAGGGACCAATATCCACCCCGATTATGCAAGTCTTTACGGACTTTCACCGAGGGACCAATATCCACCCCAACATATGCATCTTTATGGATTTTCACCGAGGGACCAATATTCACCCCAATTATGCAATTTTAAAACCAGAGTTTTAACCAGTGCAACACATACACACATAAAATCAGACTTTAGATGCACTATGACCACATAACATCACATATGACCACGTAGGACCACATACCCGTCCTACAACATGCATGAACAACATTAGAGTTCTAAAAACACGAAACCATGTACCACATAACCCGTCACGATAACACGTGCCACAAAGCCGACACATAACCGAAGGTCAAACCAAACCTCCCATACTAACCACCACATAAACAACCGTGCACCAACAACCCACATCTAACCATGCACCTCACATCGCATCTAACCCACATCATCCTGAGGATGATAACTAAACGAACCACCACGGCTCACCACCACCAACCTAGACGAAAAATGTCTAACACCCCTCTTCATGAGTCCAATCGACAAAATCCAATAAGTCAATCGACTAAAACATCACTAGAGGAGAGCCAATCAAAGAACCTCGCAACTCAACCGACTGAAAAACCAACACAGCCACCAAAACAACCAAAATGCCCCTACACAAGACATTAGTCGACTGGACCCCACCCAGTCGACCCAAACAAGCTACTAAAATTTTACAAAAATTCTCTCAAAACACAGGTCAGTCGACTGGATCCTTGGTCCAGTCGACTAAACCACCCAAACGACGATCCAGTCGACTGAACCACCTAGTTCAATCGACTGACCCCAGGCGAAAACTGTTTTTGAGCTACAGGTTCAACCATCTTAACCCCAAATCAAAGTCTCCAAACTCCCTTTTCAACACACTCGGACATACCCTAACCCAAGACTACCATAAAACCTCGAAAGAAACTCTCGAAACCTGATACCATCCAACCAAAACCAACCAAAAATAGTTTATGAACCAAAACCCGATTTATCGAAACATAACCCGATTTTCATGCAATTTGAAATGATAAAAACCATATGCTTACACGTAGCACCCTTATATGACATGAGAGTTTAGGATCCTATCTCGTTGAGTCAAAAACTCAATGCCTTGATCCACGTGCAAAAGAAAACTTTTTCAGAATAAAATTCTATCCAGATAGATGTGTAGCCCACCACGAGGAGACTAAGGATCTGCTACCTAATCGTTAAAAATCAAGCCTTGGGCCCCCGAGAAGTTAGAGAGAAGACAGAGAGAAAAAGGAGAAACTTAGCTTGTAAGTTTTAAAAATATCTTTTGAAAATATCTAACGCGAGATATTTATAGGCCATGAAAATATATATATATTTTAAATTCGCACCACAACGCCCAACGGCCCCGGGAACCAACCCCACATGCATCTCAAAACTTGAACATGCATAGAAACACTTATGAACTTGCTGTAATGATGTAACGATCCTGCTCGAACCCTAATATTAGTCACGGATAGTCCACAAGGCTATAGAGTACAAAGGATGTTCAAAACCCTAACTTGAATCGAAAAACCTAAATTCGGCCCGAAAATTTCAAAAGGGTCAAAAACTCAGACAACAAAACCTTAACACCCGGAGAGTTTTTCAACATTCTAAATGAAGTAAATATCATGAAATAATGAGTTAAAAATAAAAAATCCTCATAAATATGGTAAAATAACCATTTTGCCCATAGTAAAGTAAAAAGTCTTGAAAATTCAAATTTTGACGTATGGATACCCTAAATCAAGGATTTAAGTACAATTAAGTAGCAAAGGACAAAATAACATCAAAAATAACAAAATTACCCCTTAGTGGCCAACTACCTTGGGAAGAGTGCCAAAAAGTGACTTTTGGCTTTTTTAGCTTAAAATGATAAGAAAGGTATTAAATGAAGCATTATGATGATCCATTACTTGTTTAAAAAGTAATATACATAATAATATAGTGTTATAGGTTAACAAAAGTAAACAAATCATTATTGAAATTCATACACAACAAAATAAGTTAAAAAGTCATATATTGTCAAAATAGCTTAATTTGACTTAAAAGACCACATCTATTTAATCAATTCCTATGAAAAATATGATAATACATGAGAATACTATATTTATCATATACATACTAAAATAATAGGTCTCAGTAAAAAAAGACACCCAAAAAAATACATCAAATTAACTTTTAATTCATTTTCTTGTGCAAAAGGGCACACAAACCAATGCAAAATCCCTTGATTGATGTGGGGTCAGGTTTTTATCCTCCAAACAGCCCCCTATCTGTATTTCCCTTCCCCAAATCTGATTTCTAGTTCTCAAGAGATGAACCCATTCAAATCAATTCATATCTCATTTAATTAAAAAAAAAGAAAAAGTCTTTTTATAGTACTTTTTGTCCCCCTTGTGTCCCCTAGCCCTTGCCTATATAAACCAAGCCAAACACCCTCTTCTCCACTTGATATTTTCGTGCATGAGAGGGGGAGAAATCAGACTTCATTGCTCTTGAGTGTTAAGGTGAGAAAAAGGAAGAAGAAGGAAGAAGAGAGCTAAGAAATCAAGAGGTGTTTTCCTAAAGTTAAGTCCTTCCATACCACCATCTCTTGAGTCCTCAAATAAGTAAGTAAAATCTCTAAATCTTATGTCTAATATCCCTCAAAATATCCCCCAACACATCCCTTTAAACACTCTAAGAATCGAGAACCGATATTAAATCGAAAAGGCGTCGTAGTTGGAAATTTGGGACTGTTATATTTATGGGTGATATAAGATATTGTTGTATATTGTTATCTTTGAGATTGATGACTTATAAGTATTCTGGAGCCTTGATATTAAAGTCTAAAACACAAGCATGCAAAGAAATGGAACAAAAACTTGACATAACATAAGTAGAAGACTTGGATCCTACGAGACTTGATTTTTGAAAACATAGATATTTTTGCCATGAACTTTGGAATGCTATAACTCAATGTAGAAAATTGATCTAAGCATGTTATTTATGTCCAGATTTATATTTTTGTGTTATCATTCATCCAAAGTTGGTTTCAACTCATTTACATAAGTAGAACTCGAGATATTGCAATTTTACCAAAGTGTGTCAATTTTCGACCAGTCAACACTACTGACCTGAAAATCCTAGTTTAAAGTGAGATCCGAACTTTGGTAAAAACATGAAAGTTGTAGATAACATGTATATCTATCTACCCACAAATGAGCACAAAATATTGGGTTTGATAGGTCAAAACTCTTTTGAAAGTCTCTATTGAGTTTCAACCCTCAAGGGACACTTCTGTCACCTATATTTGTGTAGCCCAAAATCCTTATTTTTAGTAACTTATTCCAAAAGTTGTCTACATGAATATTGTGGATAACATATTGAAGTGATTTCTACCCAAATATAAGATCTTAAAGCCTCGGGATAATACCCCAAAATCGTATCAAACCCTCTGTCCAAAATTGACTATGCTGAGTTTTGGCTTCTAATAGAACCTATTTTCTCAAATGGCCAAAAAGTTTAACTTGTTTCAAATAACTACCCTTAGATCTAAACATGAAACTTGTAGGGGACATGTTGAATGAGAACATACTCAAAAATGGGCTCATTTGGACTTGATCTGATATCCCAAAGAAGAGACCAACAGAAGCATATTTTTGGTAAAATCTTAAGAAAAGTGCTGAGCCGTGTTTTCTTAGGATGCTTTATTTACCCTTTTCCTTAGGTTTTGATTTTGATGTTAAATATAAGAGTTGTAGAAAAAATTCTTATCTAAGTGGTGTTTAAAAATCACAGCTTGATTTCAAGTCTAGATACCCCAAAACCTTGTCTGCCCTTTTAATTTAATACTTGATTTTTAGCCTTAAAAGTTCTAAGTGTATGTATGAATACCTTGTTGTGAGACCCGAGTTTTATATGATTATTGGTTTGAATTAGTTGAATTGTGTTTCTAAGTGAATGTATGATGATTTATAATTCATGCAATCATGTTGAATCATATCTTGAGAATTGTAGCTAGTGCTTCACATACTTGTACCTTATGCTTTGCGAATTGTACCATGAACCTTGCCATGCTAGTTGATGCCCTGCTATAAATTGTTGCACTTGAGATCGATGGTGCACATTATGAGCATTGTCAATTGCATCCTAGCATATTGGAGTCCATCTGTGAAAATAGTTGTTAGGATAGGCTATATTGAGATTGTCTTTCTTAATTCTAAGTCTAGGGCGTCTCTGGTTGCCATTTTTAAAAATATTTTGGTTTATACACCCTGGGTGCATCCCCGGTGTTTGAAATAATTTTGGCTTATACACCCTAGGTGCATCCCTAGTGTTTGAAATGGTTTAAGGATATTGTTGAGCACCATGGGTTCATCGCTAGCATTTTGATTTCGATAGCTTGGATTTTTGGGTTGACACCGGTAAAGGTATCACGAGCCTTAAGGTGGGACAAACTGCTTGATATATGAGGGCAGTGACAATAAATCCAAGAGGCAATGACAATAAGTCCTGAGGCAATGATAATAAGTCTTGAAGCAATTATAATGATTACCTGCGGGTAGTGACAATAAGTTCCAAAGTGGTGCGGATCCCACGCCGTTGTTATTGAGTAAAACAGCTGTGGCATGAAGCCAGGCGATGCAATTACTATTTGCAACGAGGCGCGATGATGGCTTTGGTGATCAAATACCCATGAAAGTCTACTCTGGTGATTCCCGGCGTGAAATCCCTGTTATAATTTGGGTGCATTTGAGTTGGGCATTTGCATTTCATACACGGCATCTCATATGCACATGTTTATTGACTTATCTGCGACCCTGTCATAAATTTGTCTATCTTCTTGACTATAAACTGTGCTGGGTGTTATATGGTATGCGTCGTGGTGAATTTTGTACCATGAGATTAGTTAGAAGGTTAGAGTGTATTGTTTATAGGCATTGGCTCTTGGCATTCGTGCCACAGGTGAGGAGGAGTTCTTGGAGGAAGTTATCCTGGAGGGAGAAGAAGAGTTGGAAGAACATGGAGAGTTCCAAGAGCACGTAGATCCCGCTGATGCTTTTTGAGAAGTCGAGACCTTTGCTTTTGTTCTTATACTCAGTTCTCCCGTGCTTAGTGTAATTTTTAAAATTTCTTGGTAAAACTGTAATAGTTAAGTACTTTGAATGGTTCAAAACTCCTTTATGATGTAATAACTAGCGTATATAAATATAAATGAATGGCTAGAATATCCCTTTATTTATATTTATGTATGTCCCGATGTGCCCGAAAGACGGGGCGTCACAAATGAAAACACCAAATGCGCGTTGAAAAACGTCGAAAAAGAAAACGGGTCAAGGTCTCATAGGTGCCTTCAGCCATATTTGTGTTCATAAATGATTTCATAGCCACCTACCTAGCCGCATAATTCTGATCCCTAAACATCTCTTTGAGGTTCATAATTATGTTATAGGCACTGGGCTTAGACTGATACTGATGTTGTAATACATTTGACATGGAAGCCAAAATGTAACACCACGTCATCTGATCAGCCTTTTGCCTTTTTGATAAGTCTGGGTTTCTAATTCGGTCGTCTCTTCATCAGGTTCTGGTGGACAAATCTTAGGTAACACAAACTTATAATCCTCAGCATTTAACACAATATCCAAATTTCTTTTCCAGTCAATATATTTAGGACTAGTTAGTTTGTTCTCTTTGAGTATTATCGTGAGTGGATTGAAAGCTATTTTAATATCTGAGAATCACATAATTTTAAAAAATAATTATAATGAGTAAAACTTTGAATTCATTTTAAAACATGGTACCCTCTACCATTTTTTTTAAAAAACTCGCTAACAGCCTGGTACACCGTGAATAGTATGTCTCGATGGGAAGAACATCTACTACTCATCATTTGTCCAGACATGCCAATTCCTATTAATTTTACTATCTAGGTAACAGACCATGCCAAGTAAAATTAAATAGCTGACATAACTTTGATTCTATAAACAATAGCAGTGACTCAGATGGAGATGATACTATTATTTACAATTAAGTGTATACTGTGACGCTCCGTCTTCTGGCCACGTCGGGAAATATGTAACTATAAATAAGAAAAATATTTTAGCCATGAATTCATATTACATATGATAATTACTACATCATTAAGAGTTCATAATTTGTTCAAGATATTTAATGATTACAGTCATCCAGAAAACTTAACAAAAGTTACATTATGTCCGTGAAAAACTAAACAAAAAGATCACAAAATAAATATCCTACGTCTTCAAGCGGCAATGTTGAGATCTGCTGGGTCTTGCCACTCACCCTCTTCCCCAAAATCTTCTTCTTCGACGAACCCGCCTCCCTAAAACAGTCCTTCTTCACTTGTGGCACAAATGCCATGAGCCGGAGCCTATAAGCAAATTTTCTAAACCGTCTAACAAACTCACAACAAAATATCCTACAATACATATCGTATAACACCCAACACAAATTTAAGTTCAAAGAGATAGACAATTTATCATTTTTAATAGGGCAAGCACATATAAGAACTATGGTGTGAGTGCGTGATGTAGATGAATGTAATGAAGTAGCCCAACCCAACATGCATTTGGAACAATATCATGAATTCCACGCTGGGAATTTCAGAGTAGACTTGATGGTACAATGATCACTTAACCTATCCTCGCCTCGTTGCAAAGGGTAAACGCTCGCCTTGGCTACATGCCTCAATTGTTTTACTCAATGGCAACAGCGTGGGGGCGGGCCACCCAATTTTATCCATCCTATCCGGGCCAACCGTCTCACATTAAGGACCAGGATGCTCGTTAAGCATCAACCCAAAGTCTAATTAAAGCTAGTAATGAACCCATGGTGCTTAATCCCCCTTTTTATAATAAACAGTCTCCTAATTTAATTTTAAATATGGCAACCAGGGACGCCCTAGATCCACAACTACTAAATAAATGATTTTCATGTCACCCAACCCAATTTGAAAGGTACAAAGGGACTCTGACAACCCAAGATGAAAAGTAGAAATGCTCATGATGTGCAATATGCTTCTCGTGTGCAAATAATTGTAGCATGATATATAAACACGGTATGGCACGGGGTACAACTTGTCGCACTCCCTCTCTAGAGTGCAAAAATCAAGATTTAGAGTGCACAAAAAGGTATCTATACAAGTTAAGCCAAATTTATTTATTCATAAATACAAAAGTATTATACATCTTAGGGATACATTGTCCCAACTACTCCAGCGGGATTACACAA
Organism: Heliamphora pulchella; assembly: GCA_032270985.1. Classification (NCBI taxonomy): domain Eukaryota; kingdom Viridiplantae; phylum Streptophyta; class Magnoliopsida; order Ericales; family Sarraceniaceae; genus Heliamphora; species Heliamphora pulchella. The sequence goes on from JAULJZ010160982.1 coordinate 44,122, forward strand.
AAGTTTCATATTTCTTAACCTGGTACCAAAAATAACTTCTAACTGACGATTGTGGTGGACCAACTCTTCTAGCCATTCCTGCTATTTGCAACCACAAAAGTTAGGAGAGTACACTTAGTATTATATTGAACAAGATGAACATCAAACATTTAAGAATACTAAAAACATTACGTTTTGCACAAGGGATGTAAAAATACTAAGTCACAAAATCTCACAATTTATAATGAACTTTTCTTAATCTTTGTAAAATCATCGGTTTTCATATTAATGCTTAATAGCTGCAATTTATCATTTCTCACAAGTAGTTTTGTATTCACAAATTCTCGCACTAGACAGGACAGTATAATTAAAGCTAAATCATTCCTAACATACAATTCCATCCAACAATTCGTTAGGCTAACACACCCATGCAGGATACTGCACAATACTTCAACTGGCTAACACACATCCATTTAAGCGATAGAGCACCGCAGAACACTTTGATAGGCTAACACACACCCCTTTCTAGCAATGGGGCACCGCTTACTGCCTTAATAGGCTAACACCATTTCTGGCAATGGGGCACCGCATATTGCCTTAATAGGCTACCACACACCCCTTTCTAGCGATGGGGCACCGCACCCAAGCTCACACAGAGTGATTATTTCTTAGTAATTACTCCCACATAGGGCAAATTCTTTCACACCAAAGGATATTATTAACATTATCCATCTTTCATACACCTATTTTCTCCAATAATATAACTAGCATACTTTTGAACTAATAATGCCTTCAAATATATAGATAACATTCAAAGTAACATGGGGTTTGAATATCAAAAGATCATGTTGTCACAAGTTCAAATGTTTTAAAACATGGATGTCAAAACCAGTTTATAGCATAATTCATGTAATTCTGTTCAAAATAATACTAAGCACTCTCTCCTTGATTTAGGCGCAATTTAACTATTTCTTCGTTTTCGACCCCAACTTCCTAATCCTCTGGTGACATAACCTTGGTGCCTAGCATGACAATCAAATCCACACATAAGTGTGGGACACCATATGCTTGTAATTTTGTGTATATATATATATATATATATATATATATATATATATATATACATATCTTATTATTTTATTCGTTATCAAGAATTTCCTAAAGAAAAGTCTAAACTCCAAGAGTTAAAAAAATAAAATTAAAACATTTATTGTAGAAAAATTATGTTTTAAATTCCTATTTAGAATTTATCTTACATTTCTATTTTAAACATAAGATTTCTTCAAAATTTAATTCAAAAGCCCACAATTTGCAAAAATATTAACTTTAACTAATTTTTTTTATTTTTCTCACAAAATTTTGTTTTGAAATAATTATAAACTTAGTTTAGGCAAAAATTTAAAATGTTAGCTTTAAAATTCTCATAATAAGAAATAACATTTATTTTATCTTGTTGTAAAACTTATTTAAAACTAACTAACTCGCTTAAAAACCTCATAGTTTAACAAAATTTTATTTCTTCTTAAAAACCTAATCTTTGTTTTAAATCTTCGCTTACACAAAGGAAATGTATATTTTAAGTTAAATTAAAATGTTAACTGATTGTTTAAGACTCTAGCCCCGAAAGCAGACACAATTGAAATAAATGCACAAAAATAAGAAAGGACAAAAAAATCTGGTCATGTAATTTCCCTCTAATAGCTAGATGCTACTAGATACCTACAAAGTCAAATTTAAAATTGCTAGATTTATAAGATGTCAATAAAAAAAACTACTGCAACCCATTGACCAAAAAGTTGTTTCCTACTTTCTTCTTAGTTAAAGGTTCCTTTCCCAATCTTATAACTGCTAGCCATGAGAATATGGAAATTTAGAAAAATGGTCCCTTTAAAAAATTTAATTGTAATCTATGATTAAGACCTCAAGTAATTCTAACCTTAAAACATGAAATACTATATGGACCAAGTACATACAAACGAACCACACATACACAAACAGAGAGAGAGAGAGAGAGAGAGAGAGAGAGAGAGAGGGAAAAAAATAAATAAATAAAACCAGTGGCTTTGCCGAAGGAAGTGGCGGCGACGACGAATGGTGGGTGACGTCGGCGTAGCAACGGCGGTGGGTGGCTGGTGGTGGGGCCTGGTGGTGTGCTTCTTCCTCCCTCCAGTTTTGATGCTACTTCATAGAAGCTTCACTAGAAGCTTCAAGCTTTAAATCTCTTATTATTCTAATTTTTGTACTCACCTCGGTTGATTTCTTTTGTTTTGCGTGGGCAAAGTATTTATAGGCAAGAGAGGGACAACTGCCCCTGAGGTGGCAGCTTGGTGCTTAATTGCTTGACAAGTGTGTAGTGGTTCATAAATTTATACATCGTAAAATTTTTAATGTAAAATTTTTAATTCAAAAAAAATTTAGATATAAACTTTTAATGTATTTTCATGAATTGTCGTATGGTTAGAATTTTTATTAAATTTTCTATCTATATAATATTATTTTTTTATTAAGATTTATTGATTATCGATATTTTTAATAGATGTAAGTTTTTGGACTAAATTTTAAAAATTAAATATAAGGTTTTGTTAGGAATTTAATTGGAAGATTTTCTACTAATCAATTCTTTTTTTGCTAGTTAAGTGGGGAATGGGGGCCCCGAGGTTTGAACCCCGGGTAATAGCGTGGGGCAAGCAGCTCCAACCAATTGAGCTGGCCACCACATCTACTAATCAATTATTATTTATTTATTTTTATAGCGAACTGTCAAATATTATGTTATTCTAAGGAGCTTAACTAGTCGGACCAAAAAAATTATAGTTGGCACGTGTCTTATTTCTATTGGTTGCTAAGGTACGGATTATTACACAACTTGCTAAACATCAAGTACAACCATAATTTATATAACATAGAATTGAACTATTGGCATGAGTTCACTTCATCATAATTATTATTTTCATACATTAATCACTCACAAAGTTCATATAAAATTCACATACTCAAGTTCCATAAAATAATATGCCATTCGTACACTTAGCCAATTTTAGGTAAATGTTCAATTGCTAGTTTTAAAGTTGAGATAGTATTTTGAAGTACTTAGACATGAATTTAATTTATGAAATTTGAACACCAATTAGATAAAAATATTTTTTTCAACTTTCATGTTTAAAACTAAGGTCAAATCCTAAGGCAAAAAGGTCATTTATTTTATTTAAGTGAAAACTGTTCAGTATTTTACAGAGAAAAACACAGAAATTGGGCTTTTGTTGGTCACGATTTTGGGGTATCAATTTAAGGGCTATAGGTCTTATTTTTGGTGAGATTTTAGTTTAAGGTGTTCCCTACAAATTTCATGTTTTGTGCTAGGACAAGTTATTTGGAAAACATTGAGATTTTGGCTAATTTATAAATAGGGTTCAGTTAGTCTAAAAAGGGTCTACATAATGGGTTTTTAATAGAGAATGCTTAAAATCTTTGGGGTATCATCTGAGGATATTTTGGGCTGATGTTTGCTCAGTATTTATTTTAATATGTTAGCTACATTTTTCATGTTTACCACTTTTGAATTTGGCTTCAAACAAGTTAGGTTTCTGATCTCACAAAAATATGTGATAGAGAGGTATGTCAGTCACTGAATCTTAACAGTGACTTAGGAAAGTGTTTTGACTTATCAAGATTTCATATTTTTTGCTCCTTTTGGTGGAAGATAAGATAAATATGTCCTCTACAAGTTTTAGGTTTTGACCCAAGCTCGATTCTCACTCTAACTTAGAGTTTTTAGGTATGAAACTCAGAGTAGTCAAGATCTGACACTCTTTAGAAAAAACGACATATTTGAAGTTCTACCAAACGAATCACTTCAAACCAATTTTTTATGAAAGAGAACTCGCAACTCTAGGTCTGGACACAAAAGTCACTTTAAGATAATTTTTCTACAATTAGTTATAATATTTTAAAGTTCGTAGAAGAAAGTAGGTAAGCCCAAAAAATCAGGTTACTTAGGGTTTTAATAGCTTAATTCATGTAGTGTCCATTTTTGATGTATTTTCTTTCCATACATGTTATAAACTCTTATAAACCAAAAACTCCAGTACATATTTAAGCCAAAAAACTCAGAAATATACACATGCAAGCATATGCAAAGCTTGATGATGCACAAACAGTCCATAAACTACTCCTCCGACGCCGTTTTGAGTTATTATTTAGTTCTTTTTCTTAGGGTTTCTTATAGAGATAGATTTTGGGTTATTTTATAAGAGAAAATCAAAGGGTTTTAGGAGATTTAATTATCTTGTTAGATGCTCAAATGGTTGTAGGAGAATAGAACTTAGCTCTAATACCTCCTCCTTGATCCTTTCTCCCTTCTTCTTTCTTCCTTCTCTCTTCTTCTCTCATTCTTCTTTGAAAATACTTAGAAATTTTTAGTGGTCTCTCTCTCTCTCACACTCTCAGCCGAAATGTATGTATAGAAGAAGAGGGTTTATGTCTTGTTTTTATAGAAAAAATTGTAATGGAGGATTAATTATTACATAAATTTTAAATTTAAATTTTTCTTGGTCCTTATTGGTTACATGGGAGGTGGGAGTTATTTGAGAGATATATTTTTAGATTTTGCAGATGGGATTTCAGCTGGGGTCTGTTTGGGAAGACCAAAAGCTATTTTTTGCATTTAATTAGAGTTCTAAAATGTATTTTGGCACCATTTTGTGAAAGAAAATATATAATATATAATTTTATGTATCTTTTTGGTACCTAAACCTACTAAAACCTATTATATTAATGTGTTTATAGTCAATTTAATCTTCTCATGATTTATCATAATTTTTATAGCAATTAATTAAATAAATGTAGACTTTTAAGCTAAATTAAGTTAGTTTGACTAGAATTGATTTTTTGACTTATTTATTGTGTAGAGATTTTAAATAATTATTTGTTTGCTTTTGTTGACTTATATCATTATATTATTATTTATATTACTTGTATAAAAAGTATTAGGTCAAACTAATGCTTAATTTATACATCTTTTTCTTATTTTTAAGCTTAAAAAGGCAAAAAGTAGCTTTTTGGGCACATATTCCTAGGTGGCCGGCCATGCAAGGGCAATTTGGCCATTTTTATTGTTATTTTGTTTTTTATTAATTAATTGTATATAAATATTTAATTTTGGGTGTCCATGTGTCAAATTTTAAAGTTTTAGGACTTTTTGCTGTATTAAGGGCAAAATGATCATTTTACCTTAATTATGAGAATTTTTTAATTTTTAATTTAATATTTTATGTTATTTACTTAATTTAAGTTGTCTAGGGACTTTTCTGAGTATTAGGGTTTTGCCTCTGAGTATTTTATCTTTTTAGGATTTCTGGGTCAAATTAGGATTTTCGGGTTGATTAGGGTTTCTTCTATTCATGTAGCGACCTAAGTTCTCTTTTGCCTACCCGTCGCAAATACTAGGGATTGAGCTGGGTTGTTACATATACCATCACTTAATTCCAAATCAATAATTTCGCAATGAACCATTTAGATGAAGATTGATCCATACTAACAATTATCCAGAATTATTCCTAAAAGAGGTCTGTACTGGAGATACCGCAAATAATTTCATTCAATGAGGAGGAAGGCCCAAATGCCAATACACAAAATTAATTACAACACCTACAAACTAGTGAGGAGGACCGTGAAATTTATTTGTGAATAAATTCTCTTACCCACTTAGTTTTTAAAATATTTTTTAGAGTTATAAAAACTGTTTAATTTTCACAAATTCAAAATTTTGAAATAACCCACATGTTACAAAGATTTTGATAAAAACTAATCTTACGTGTTATATGTGTAACTAATAAAATTTTAAATTTTTTATTTTTATGAAAAAACTATTTTTAAATAAAATTTGAGAATTTAATTTTATTGTCCAGTTACTCATATTAACCAATTTTGAAAAAAATAAATTTATTTAAATTAAACTCTTTGTCAAGCATGCACCAATAATGGTTATCCATATTGTTCAGAATCGTACATCCACAACAAAACCATAAATAGAAATAAACATGCATACAACAATAAATAATCTCGGCTTTTTTGGTCATTCTAGAATTCCTGAGCCGCCTCATTCATGTGTTGCATGCACGGCACAGGGTTCGACCTACCCAGTCAGGTCGCGGGGTCTAGGGGGAGCGCCCCGGTAGGGCCCATTGGCAATGCCCCAAGCGGGGTCGAGGGGTAGGGCCCCCGAAATCAAGCACCATTCCATCATGTCGAAACCCTAATTCGAGTCAAATTCTACAAACATCCTAGTTCAATCCTTGACCAAAACTTTATTTTGGCATTCTGCACTGTTTCCATCCAGACGGGTTGACCGCCGTCTAGACGGTTTTGCTCTAGTAGCTTTTTCGTCTGGACGGGCGTCCGAATAGTCCTCCTCTAAAAATTTCTTTGTCTGGACAGGTGTTTGGATGGAATTCCTCTAGAATGATTTTTGTCCGGACAAAAGATCTGGCGTTCGGATGAAACAGGATTTTCTACACTTCGTTTTTCTACCCTAGCTGTGCCGTTGTTCACTAAAACTATTCTAAACACATTAGAACTCTGCAAAATGACTGAAAATCCTTATGGGGCTTCCAAAACACGATCTAATCTTCAACTTCAACCTATTAAAGATTACAAACTCTCTGTTTCTATGTCTCCATATTAGGAGTTCACATTCCATCTACTAGAGAGAGAAGGTTACATATGATCTTATGCCCCCAATGGAGTTTACATTGATTCTACCACGATCAAACTGCTGTAGAAACGAAAAACCAGCATCATACATTCATGCAATCAAACATACATTCATATATGACCATAAAGCCTAGATAGAATGCTGCAAAACAAAGGTTAGCACAGTTCTAGACTACCTAAACCCCATATGCATAAATCAACAGATATAGAGAACATAGACTTGATTCAATCCATATGCAGCATCAATGACCACTCTGATACCACATGAAGGGAACTGAATCCGAGGAAATTGAGATGGTGCATACAAATCGAATTTGTCACGCCCCAACCCTTGGCACATGAGCCCTGTGAGACAACTCGAGCCCCAAGAGACAACTCGTTCCTCTCATGACGAGAACTTCTCTCATAACATTCTCTGGAGTCTTTAACTTGTTTTAAAAGAAATTAACTCCTAGATTTATAAAATAATCCAAGTAAAGAACTTGTAATTTTAGGCAGAATCTTCTCTATTTTTTAGACTATTCCATTTATAATAACCTGTCAAGCTCAAATCATAACATATACTCAGACTCAGCCTGGATCTCAAGTCCCAAAACACAGTCAAAACCACT